>JAYRBW010076316.1:0-24862 GCA_036023295.1 Invenusta paracnida | reverse complement strand
TAAAATCCCCTGTTAAAAGCTTTAATGAAAACCCTAGTTAATTTTATTGACTATTCTAAAAGAGATATTATATTATAATATTTGCTATTTAAACTCTTTGATTATCCATTGATTATTCCCAAGAAAAATATCTAATCTATCATTGATTATTCCCAAGAAAAATATTTAATTGATTAACTAACTATCAGATATACATAGACGAAGCATCATGTAACATATTTACAATCATTGACAACACATTACCTTTACATATCGTAACAATATCAGCACATTTACGCTATCTGAAATGGGAACACTAACATAGGTACTTGTGTTCTGCTTTTTCTGTAATGTACTTTAATTATCCTGTTCTGTTACTTTTTGCTATTAATCATATTGAATTAGACTTTTTGTAATATATATAACAATACTTCACACTTTTACGCAAAATTATTGTATAATTATTGCATTTTATTTTATCATAAAACTGTAGATATATAGGTGATCGGCTCGATTTCGAAAGAGACTCCGATTTTTCTCTTCTTAGTACCGTACCTTATTTTGTCTATATAATACTTAAATGTGTCTATTGTACTTTGAATCAAATTAACTATTATTATTAAATTTTAACCTTAGTATATGTATATATATATATATTAAGCAAGCCACTTTTGCATAGTTTTAAACCGATAAGCTAAGTATTCTTTGATAAAATGTTGTTCTTAGTGGTGTTTGTGTTCAATTATTTGAAAATTACTAGTATATTGGCTGTAACATACTTATATATGGTAAACTATTTGAGCATGACAGGCAATTATCAGCTGACTCAACTCTGATAAAACATAAAACCTAAACCCTCAAAGTATTAGTATCAACAATATAGTAATTACTTGTGCCGATTTTTCTCAGAGTATTCAAACCAAAATCATTCATGAACGAGTTGTACACAATTCACTTCTTTATACGTAAGTGTTAGGAACACTAAAATGTGTGTCAGTGTCCCATAATTTTAAATGTGTTCAATATTTACTGGTTCAATTTTAATATGAAGTATACGTAATGATATATTCTGTAGATGTTTTAAATTATTTTGAGTTAAAACTTTAAAACTAATAATACAACAACTTCAAATGACAACTTGATAATTTTAATTGTTAATTCCAAAATAAATATATATGTATATGCCTGGTACGATTGGCATTTTCATGGCATTTGGACATGGGGCTAATCATGCTATGTTAAAGAGAGCTGAGAAACATTTGGCATGAAAGACATTACTAATAAAACATGGAGGAAAGAGTAAGACTATATATATGAGAAAAAAGATAATTTGAGCACATATGAAAATGAAATAAATCTTTGCATAGTGAAGAAAAAGTAACAATTACTCATAAAACATTTTCTTTTATTTAAATAATCCACAGTTATACAAATAATTTAGATAAAGAATGACACAAAAATGTTATTTGTTCTTAAAAATAGTCCTAAACTTGAATGCCACTTATCTAACAATATTCTTTCACACTAAACTTCTTCGATGGCTGAAAATGTCAAATTCGTGTTAAAAAATTTTCGGAGTCTAACAATGTGCACATTATTGATTTCATGTCATAAATTTGAAAGTGTTGAAGAATAATTTTTTATGTACCTAATAATGATTCAAGAAAACTAAAACAATCTTGCCGACAGTAACATTTTGAAAAATAAATAATTTGATTATAATACGAGAATTTTTAAATAAACAATAATTAGAGTTTAAAAGAAATTTTGTTAGGTAAACATATTCGGGCATAATTTTAAAAATATTTATATATTCCTGCATTAGTTGAATATGGGCCCCTTTTGTTAATTATTTGGATCTGCTTCTGTTTGTGGTATCTGAAAGCATTATAGATTACGTGCCTAATATAAAAAGCATATTTATCTCTTATTCAGTAAATCTTGAAAAAATATGAATTTTGCAACTATTTAAAATTTAGTAATATTGCTGCAAAAATATATCAAAGTAAGGTGTTAAAAAAGACAAATTAAAAAAGTTATTTAATATTTTCAACTTCAAAGATTATACATATTTTAATTTATTCCACAATAACAATGAATTTACCAGTTTTACAATAAGCGAGTTTTTTATAATTTGTAATAATATTTGTTTTTGACTACATATTCAGTAATATAATATAACTTCAACAGTTGTTATTGTTTACTCTATTTTTCATTTCAATGTCTATTTTTTTTAAATTAGTCAGGTAAGAAAAAACAAGAAAATTATAAATAGATTAATATTTGAGCGAAATAGAATATACAGGGTGTGTCAAAAGTCTTTGCCAGTAGAATAACAATTTTATTGTAGATTTATGAAAAGTTTATAAGAGAACAAATGTTATATAAACAGTAAATAAAAAGTAAGTATTCAATATTCCACTCAGATAAGTCACTAAAGTCACTAAAAAAGTCCCCGTCAGCTGCAGTACATGCAACTATCCTTTTGCATGGAAGGTAGTAATAGATCACCGGTACATATCAAGCAGAATGTTGTGAATTTCCTCTTTTATTTTCAACTGAAGTGCATTCTTATTTTCAAAGACTCGACTGGGGGGATCATACACTTTGGTTCGTAAATAGGCCCAGAACCAAAAATCCCAAGGAGTGAGGTCCGGGCTCCTGGCAGGCCATTCGATGGGGCTACATCGACCAATCTATCTTCCTCGAAGAGAATCATCTAAGACAGCTCGAGCAGCGTCTGAGTAATGGCTCGAGGCGCTATCTTGCTGATATAGCCAAGTATTATTTGGAGTGAATGCTGGCAGGGAACCTTCTCTTGGAGTATTCTCACATAGCGATCACCATTCATGGTGTCCTCCTAAATATCATGTGATATCAGCCCACCATGGCTAATACAGGCCCAAACTGTCAATGTTTTACTTTACCTGGATTTCCCAAACAAAGATGGATTGGTCGATGTAGTCCCATCGAATGGCCTGCCAGGAGCCCGGACCTTACTCCTTGTGATTTTTGGTTTTGGACCTATTTACGAACCAAAGTGTATGATCCCCCCCGTCGAGTCTTTGAAAATAGGAATGCACTTCAGTTGAAAATAAAAGATGAAATCCACAACATTCTGCTTGATAGTACAGACGATCTATTACTAACTTCCAGAAAAGGATAGTTGCATGTACTGCAGCTGACGGTGACTTATCCCAGTGGACTATTGAATAGTTACTTTTTATGTACTGTTTGTTTAACATTTGTTCTCTTATAAACTTTTCATAAATCTACAATAAAATTATTATTCTACCGGCAAAGACTTTTGACACACCCTATAGAGAGTGATTCAAATGCCACGCACCATTATAAAAGCAATACAATTATGGCGTGGGCAATATACAAGGTGATATGAATGAGTATAACTATAGAAAAACAGAGAACCAATCAGAACAATGCACTTTGTTGAGAATAATGTGTCAATATTAATATAATTCAATATTTATTTTTCTCCATAAACATATGGTTTCAAGTTATCTCATTGTTGTCAATACTATACCTCTTTAAAGTGTAAAATTGTATGAATATTTTTGTAAATATGAATGCTTTTATACTGGTGCGTGACTTTTGAATCACGCTGTATGTATTCCATTGAACTATATGTTGAACTTCAGTTAAAGTTCAGTGATGTATGCAATAATACATTATATAATAGTAATATTATAGTATCGATAATAATATAGATATGTTTTATATTATGAATAATACATAATGCCCTTATTATAAGTATGTGCTAAATTTAAATGATCAGTATTTATAGGAACATAATGTTTGGAAGAGCCAAGTATGAGACGGATATGCAATGCAGGCAAGAATATTGGTTCTTATAGAAAAATCCATTGAATGGACGAAAAAGGTAAAATTACGATTGTTAATATTAAAATGAAATGTCTGATAAATTATAATACTATAATCAATAAATTATAATCTCCTCAATTGAGCTCAATATACACTATTATTCCAGTTGTTCGAGGTATTGTATCCCATTTATATTTTATTCCTGTGATTACTTGTTCATATTACTCCATCTTAATCACCTATAGCTTGTCTTATTAGTTACATTCAAGATAAAGATATTTAGATAAAATCATAAACAAGTTCATTTTAATGTTTTTTAAAACGTGTCCAAACAATGTGAGGTACTATGTCGTAAACCAATCTAATATACGTAATTATATACTATTTAAATTTTCTGTAAAGATATATTCTCAATTGAGAGAGAAATACATTTTTGAGTAAAAAATACTATATCTGAGGACATACGTATATTCCCATTTTACACTTGAAAAAGTTTTTATTAGACTATAAAAAATATGAAATTTATTATTTCAGTTATTAATGTAACACGCGTAAAGCTGTTAAAGATATTACTTATTTATGAAATATTATTATTGATAAAATTGAAAGATTTATAACAAAAATTATAAACACATGTTAATCATTTTGAAGATAATAGATAAGGCTTAGAAGACGCCACAAAAGTATCAGAGTACCTACCATATAAGCAGTATCAGAGTATCTATACCATATAAGTAGTATCAGAGTATCTATCATATAAGTAGTATCAGAGTATCTACCATATAAGTAATATCAGAGTATCTATACCATATAAGTAGTATCAGAGTATCTACCATATAAGTAGTATCAGAGTATCTACCAAATAAGTAGTATCAGAGTATCTACCAAATAAATAGTATCAGAGTATCTACCATATAAGTAGTATCAGAGTATCTACCATATAAGTAGTATCAGAGTATCTACCATATAAGTAGTATCAGAGTACCTACCAAATAAGTAGTATCAGAGTATCTACCATATAAGTAGTATCAGAGTACCTACCAAATAAGTAGTATCAGAGTATCTATACCATATAAGTAGTATCAGAGTATCTACCGTATAAGTAGTATCAGAGTACCTACCATATAAGTAGTATCAGAGTATCTACCATATAAGTAGTATCAGAGTATCTATACCATATAAGTAGTATCAGAGTATCTACCAAATAAGTAGTATCAGAGTATCTATACCATATAAGTAGTATCAGAGTATCTACCATATAAGTAGTATCAGAGTATCTATACCATATAAGTAGTATCACTATAAGTAGTCGGATCAAGGGGCCCAGATCACGGAGAACAAGCAAATGTGAAGTACACCCACTTCGCCAATGATATTTATTGTGGCCAGATCGGGATTCGAACACAGGACCTATGGGTCGAGAGACCACCGCTCTAACCACTATATATCCGCTGCCATGGTTTGAAGCGGATATCTGAAAGCACTGACATATTTAATAAATTTGCAAACAAAACTAAAAGATACAATGGTTACTGCTTCAATGCTTCCGCCTGGCTATATAGTAATATTATAATAAAATGATCAAGTTAATAATCCTACAAACTATATTAGAATTTATTAAATAAAAAGTTTAAAGAATTGTAATACAAAGGTCAATAATAATACACTACAAATAGCAATTGTTGACATAAAATATAATATAAGCAAGTTATTAATATTTAAAGAAAAAAACATTAATAGAGTTTCTGTTTACTGGCATACTTTTCTATATACATATCTATCATTCTACATGTTTTTATGTTACACATTTATATAAATACTTATCCAGCGTTTATTATATCAAATACATTGTAATTATTACTTTTACTATTAGGTGTAGCATTATATTTAATTGTTTGTGGTTCAGTCATTTTGAAGACTAAAATTGATCAAATCCGGACAGCCTTGTCATTAGTCTGACTGTCTGCTATACTTATGGAGTGAAGGATGTGTTCTGATATTTGCAGAAATGGACTAACTTAAACTGTCTATGTCAATATAATTTTATCAATTATAATATATATTTTCAATATAATTTTTTATTACTTTGTTCAAAATAATTTTTCATTTTAAAATGCAAGTCATAATATTAATCATGGTGACATCATATTTACTGTAACTGTAAAGTTAAGTTATATTGTACACCTCCCACAGCACAGTACTCACTAACAATATGTATTTTTTAATACATAAAGAGGTATTATGACACTTCAAGCTGTAGCTTCATAATGTCCCTTTTATTTCTATACATGAGCTGCTGTGAACTCTACTGCCAAGCTTCTAATATTTTAATATACAAATTTCAATTTTAATACAAATATTCATTATTGAACGATCCTTATTAACAATTTTATAATCTATTGAATACAGACACATATATAATAATTGAATTTACATTTTAGTACGTTTAAAAATTTATTTAAATCATCACTTGGTCTATATTTATGGCGTAGGTACACTCTATTCACATTACCATGGCATGATTGTAGCAAATATGAAACAAATTTTAGACTGCTTAATTTACCTTGACCTTAATTGTCAGATGTTTTAGTCTGTCGTTTAGAGTGATCTAAGATTTCAACTTGACTTGGTTAATTTTGTTTAAATCTGGATCTGGTCTGTAGCAATAATAGGAATAAAAATAAGAATATTTGAGTATTGGAATATTAACAACAATTTTTCTAATTGATACAATTAAAGCTTTTAATTAAAGATTTTTTGTCTCCTATATTAATATGTTACTATTTCTAGTTCTAAAAAAAATTAATGTCCGTATAATTATTACAATAATATTTCCCTAATATCATGTTTGTGGAGCTAAGCTTTAATCAAATCAAAGTTATTGTTAATTATTCTATTTGTTTATCTCTTTTAAATTGCTGATATAACTGTGAGGTAGGAGGTTCGATTTCTCCCTCTATGGTACATACATAGTGTAGCTTATTGGATATAGTGCACTCAGTTGTATATCTGCAATTTAAAATTTATTCTATTTATAGGAAAAGGATCTAAATTTAACTTTTACACATTAACACTTTCCAAAAACCAAAAAACCTGAAATAAAATAAACATAATATAAGTTGTACGATTTATTTGAATATTAACATAGAAAGATAACATTAATTAATACAATTAACATAATTAACATGAGAAGAACATAGTATTTTAAATAATTAGAACAACATCATTGTCATATTAAACGATGCGGCATACAACTGAAGTATCTCAGTACATATTTTTTACATACTAAGACATTTAAACGGACATTTTGAGAACTAAATATTACAACGTTAGTACAGTTTACATATTATAATATACACACAAATAAAGTTTCTATACATGTAAGACAATGCATACAAAATATGGACCACTCTGTTACATACATTGAAGGTAAATATTGTTCGCATATACGCTTACCTATACAAAATACAGATTCAATAGCTTGAATTAAATAAAAGATTTTGGTATAATTAATTAATTATTGATGAAAATATCTTGTTCTTAAACAAACATACACATATTATATATTTAATGGTCTAAACACAGATGCTAGATGCTTAATAAGCGTCACCATTATGGAATTAATATATAATAATATATTTGAAGGCAACAAGCAACAAGATGAAAAATAATGAATATCAGCACAAAAGAAGGCACATCTAGTGGTCGAGCCGGATACCGTAAAGAATTTGTACAAGTTATGTCAAAAAATGTAAAGGCATTAAGCGACAAAAACGAATATGTATGTGTCATAATATACTGAAGCAACATGTTAAAACAGAACACTGTGTTTGTTAAAAGAGTGACAACATATATTTAGATCATCATGTATATTAGGTAGTGACGGGTATTTATAATTGAAAAGGAAAAAATAGTTTATTGTACAAATTAGCTGGAGGAGTATAGAAAAGAAAATTACACATATGTAATAACACGATGTGATGTTAATTTTGTTTGGAAAAAATGTATCAGAATGAAACCTAAAATACTATTGATAGTGAGTTATGTGTGGATGATGCTTACTAGGCATACCTACTGAAGTTGGGGAAAAGATAAAGAAAGTAATTTAATGGAAATATATATATAATAGACAAGTCCTGACTTTACTTCACAAGTTAGCTCAATTAATCGGGATAATCATTTTGACATACATGTATAAATTCATGAAATACTTATGCTTTAGACAGACATACAGGTTTCACAGTTCAGTCGTTGAAATTGGTTACTGTGCTGACATGGGTGATTTCACCAGAATCGATCGTGTCTTGAGAGATAACTTCTCTGGCAGGATTTGAGACGGTTGAATCCTGTTCCTATCGATGTTGCAGGTAATTATGTTGATGTAGGCCTTGCGGAAGGAGGAATTCGTGATCGGGTAGAGAATCCCGTTGACGCTGCTGTTGATGTGGGCCAACCCCACAACCGCCACATGTACGCGCATTGGCAGCAGGTCCATCTCATCGATGAGGATGACAATCGTGTAGGGGATCCAACACAGTAGAAACATGAAGTAGATGATAAAGAGGGTCCGTGCCAGACGAAGCGCATTCTTTTGGACACTTGTCAGTGCCGCTGCCTGTGATTGTTCAACTCGTTTCGAGTGAATGCGGTAGAAGCGGAATATATGCCAGTAGCAGAAGGCGGTGAGGACGACGGGGATGCCAACGGGAACGGCTGAGACGAAAACCGTGTAAGATCGACTCGCCAGACGATCCCAGCTGCAGAAGAGGTTCTTGCGGTCGTAACCCCAGCCGCCCCAGCCCACCAGAATTGGGTAGTGCATGAGAAAGCTAACGACCCAGAGGCCGAGGCACATCAAAGGGGTGGTGACATTGGTAAAGACGCGACGGTAGTGGCGATTACGAACGATGAAGATGTAGCGGTTGAGGCTGACGGCGCCGATAGAGTTGAGCGAGCAGAAGCAGGAGACGAGACAGAGGCTGGCGATAAAGGTGCAGAGATTGCTGTTGACCCGGAAGAAGAGTTCGCCTTTGTAGAGACCTTTTGAGTGAAGGACGCAAAATTCAGGTTTATCCAATTGAGTTAAAATGAAATTCATTAATTCTTTGAGACTATATTTAAAACAATTGACTTAAATGACTGCCCCGTTCTGTGAGGTGATTCCTTAATCAATTCTTTAAGTAGAGGAACTTATGAGTATTTTAATGTTATTATTTACCATAAGTCAAATAATTGTCTGTGTATTAAAATTAGCTTTATTTGACAAAATATACCCCTGCGGGACTCATATATAAAACATCTAAATTAACATTTACTTTTTAAGTTTTTCAGCAATATATTGCTAAAATTGATTCTGACATGCTTTTATATTTTAATATCTACATATTTGAAAATCATTATAAAAGATACCAGAAAAGTAGGAAACATTTTACTTTAGCTTCGTTGGTAAAGATTTTAAACCATTTGTACAAGTGTGTATATTTTGTATACAATCTTATAATTTTCTTGATTTTGAAATTATGTCCAATTGCGTCCAATCGCGCACAATCGTCGAACTTGTCAAATACTCAACATTTGATTGATTGCTGTGTTTTATATATATTATTCATCTTTAATGAACACTTCAACACTGCGCAAAGCAATCATAAATTGAGACATTTCATTGACTCTATCATCACAAATTTTAAAAGGATAGAGTCGATGGAATATTGCATTTTAAGATTATGTTGCGTGTGGTTTATAAAATATGTATCTCATTGGTAAATAATATTGGCGATTTATAAATGGTTGAGCACAACATGTATATGCATTACTTGTGATAATTAAGGCGAATTTCGAATTGAAGTAATGTAATGCATATACGAGTTGTTTGACATAAGTAATGTATCATAAATATGCACCCTCGTTAAATCAAATCTTAAATCAAATAGACTTAATAAGAACCACCCGCCATTTGGCTTTTTCAAATGGTAGAATTTATCTCTCAAAACCCTGTTCTAACAATAACTTTGTCTATTATTCTATTCCTTATTTTATATGTAATTTTTCTTATCAGCTAAACATTAAACTTCGTGTGACGCATTTTGAGTTAATTAATAGACCGCCATTTATAAAAGTGCAAAAAATAATTGTTTTTTTCACAATTTTAATTTATTTTCGTCATAGATCGGTTTAAATGTCATATTTTTGTTCTCTTTTAAATAGCAATAATTAATTTATACAAGAATGTGAATTTATCTTCACAGCAGATACATATGTTTATCTTTCTGAAACTTTAGCGCAATTCTGTTATCGAATATTCATATGACTACTGTTTTTACTATCCCATTTAATAGCCTAATTTTGACAAAAAATGTACTTGTAAACAGAAAAATAATGGACAGAATATTTTTCCTTGATTGCTATCATTGAATTTGGATAATAGAGAGAACACTTCGAATCAATTTAAAACGATCAGGTATATTTAGTTCTCATAATTCTAAAATTAAAAACTTGTCTGCCCATTTCTCAATTACAAATATACTGTCTCATTCATTTTATAAACGCGTGACCAAATTGCAAATAACAATGACATATTTTGTTGCCAGTTATATTAGCGCAGTTAGGTGAATAAGGAGAAATAAGCGCAATATATGATATTATCATGTGCAACTTGAAACACCTTATGCTTCCATCTGAATATGTTCCTACATGTATTTTTATGGGAGTAAAGTAATAAATGTATTATACATGAAAGCATTAAATATTACTAAGTACAATAGAAAGTCAGGAAGAACGCGCAAAGGGATTAGTGTTTATTTATTTGGATTCATCTGGAAGAGAGTTGGCAAATTTCTTTTATATATTCAAATATTTAAAGAACACAATTATACCTTATATTAGATTAAGTTAAAATGAAAGTGCCAGAAATGTTAGTCTAATACAATTTAATTAAAACACCTTTACTTTATAAGGATTCACATTATCAAAATACTTGTTGATTACAATTTACTTAGTTTATTTTGTATAACACACGAAGAAACAACTATGAGGACCGACTTAGGATAATACTAAATAGTGATAGACTTTAGAAGATGCAAACGGGGCCCAAAAGTTTACATACATAAGGTGGAGAATAACAAACTAAAAAAACCAAAAAATGCACAAACGTCATTTAAAATAAATGTTATTACCACCAGATGAATAAATATATAAATGAAAGATGAGAAGCAGCACACTAAACTCAATATCAAGAAGACTTAAATGAAAACTAACATATAGTATGGCCCATAGTAAGTGATATTAATAAATAAACTTCAATATTTTAGAATTTAAGGAAATTCCAATGTCGTAATGGATATAGAATTATATTCAATGCATTCATATATTAAATTTCAAATTTGGAACAAAAATTGGTTAAAAAATTCAATAACAGGGTTGTTTAAATGCTTCATAAATAAGATATAAAAGAATGTTAAATGCAATTTTACAGACGGAGAAAACATATTCAGTGTGTAAGTTTTCAAAGTTTGCATATATTTGTGTAACATTGTAAAGTTGTCTAGTTTTTAAGCCTTGTTTGTTTAGTTTTGGACGATCTAGATAGGAATATTACCACTTAAGCACGACCATAACACTTAGAAGACATAATAAAACCTGGTTTCAAGAAAACATCTATTTATATTACGGAAAATGCATAAATAGACACAATGGACATCAAGGGGATTTTAAAACTAGTAATTACCTATAATGAAACACTTAACACGCGCATAAAACAAACTTAAATTTAGATATTTAATTGACTCTATCATCACAAATTTTAAAAGGATAGAGTCGATGGAATATTGCATTTTAAGATTATGTTGCATGTTTATAAAATATGTATTTCATTTGTTAAATAATATATAAAAAAAAATCGAAGTGCGATTTATCTATGTTGACCACAACATTACTTTTGATAATTAAAGCGAATTTCGAATTGAAGTAGGTAATGTAATGCACATGGTGTGCTTGACATACATAATGTCCATATTATGTATTAAGAAAACCAGAAAGCAGAAATTAAAAGAGATTAATCAAATTTGAAGCAAATGTTGATGTATATTGGACTTAGGGACGTAGGAGCGTATGCATGAAACTAATGTGGGAATTATTGCAGTAAAAATGAATTCAATATCCTAGTAATATTATAAATAATATATGCTAATACAATATCTAGTTGAAGCTTGTAAATCATAACTTCATGTTAAAAAAAAAGTAATTGCAATACACTACGCCAATCAACAAAAAAAAAGATTTTTTTATTACACATCTTTCATTGCAATTTCTAAAGAATTATTTTTTATATGTTGAATAGAAACACACACATGATACAATTTTAGGTTATTTTCTTTTCTTTTTCTCGGTTTTTTTGTTTGGGTTTACCGATTATTACTTTTGTAGGCAAATTAAATTAATAAAACCATTAAAATCATTGTCTGCAAAAGGCAGGAACTCACCGTAAACCGTCATGGGACCCACGAAAGCTGAGACACATAGATCTGCTGTCGCCAAGTTTAACAGAAACAGGTTCCCCTTGGTGCGTAGCTCCTGTAAGAGTTGAGCAAACAAGGAAATGATGCTCAATGTTCGTCTAATTTCATGGACGGCTAAGCATAGTTGTTATAAACTATATATATATGCACAAAAGTTATTGTATAAAATTTGTAAAGTTCGCTACAAAAAACGAGTTTAATTTTTCTACAACTCGTATCATCACTATATAAGTAGGTAATAACTCAAACATTGGCAAACATAATATGGACAAGGATTGAAGATGATTCCTAAATTGATTACATTAGAGTTGTGTAATTACTAAAGCAAGTGTATTTTAATTGAAGGCAATGGATTACATAGGTACTCCATTTCATTGTGCTCAATAACATATAAAACTTTGAGATGCAAAAATAAATTGCTTTTCAATATTGAAAATAGCGAAAAAAGATAGTTTGCAGGTTTTATTGTTTAATACAATATGTTACGATTTGCTTAATTTAATAAAGATTTTTAGTGAAAAAACTTAGCTTTCAAATTAGATCTGCATAAATTAAATTCAAATTAAACTATAAAATGCAAATGAATGTGTTAAACAATGTGTTTTTAAATTGGAGTTGGGAATTGTCAGCAAATATGATAACTACAGTCAATCCACATCAGAAAAATTGAAACACAAATTCAATTCATGGTTAATATGTTACAACATATCATTTAATTATTGTGAAATTAATAAATATGATAATCATAAACTGGAATATTATTTTTTTGGTTCGTTAGACCAAATTAAAGTTTGCATTTACGTTATGCGAATTGTTTAACAATGGATGTCCTAATTTATCATTGAAATTAAAACCATTGTACCCTCCCAGTAAGGTATATATTGTCAGGTTCACTATGAAAGATATTAATGGTTGTAAAAATTTCGTGGAGATTAGCAAAACTCACGTTTTTGGGACACTAAATATGACGTCAGCATTTAGTAAACCAATGTTTCCATTTGCAGAAATTCAGCGTTAATTTTTTATGAGCAATTTACTGTTTTCTCATATAATTATAGACGAGGACAATATTGGAGTTTTTTTTATTATTTTGATTATTATGGAAAACAAATGAAATAGTCTTAATTACATTTAAATGACACAGTGTATGAAACAGCTGAACGGAATACTGTAAACGTGCGTAAGAACCATAACTCTCACCTTGTACATGCAAACAGCCACGATAACCATGCAATTGCCAAGTGTGCCAATGAGGGCCAGTGCACTGTTGCAGAATGCGTATGGAAGCACAAGGTCTGTCAATAGCAACGAGAATAGTTAGTCAAGTTTCACAAAAATACGTTTACAAATAAGACAAAGAATGATTTGAAACGTTTCTATTTATCTTGAAAATATGACAAATATGTCACTTTTAATTTGTTAAGATAGAGACTATTTTTTCATGTGTCTCAAATTAAGAAATTTACAATAAAATCTTTATTTTTTACAGAATTTTACAGAATTTTGAAAATTTGTATTTACTATTATATCAACAGAATGAAAATTGTATGATTTTTAAGTGTTGTCATTTATTGTCTGAAAGTAACTTTTAAATAAACAATAATTTTAGTTTAATTAATATTCATTTTTAAATCCGACATTCAAATATTGTTATTTTAAATGTTCTACAATTATTTAAAGAATATGATTATTTGAGGTGAACGTATAATCCTAATCAATGGAGTACGAATGTACAAACTGTTATCATCAAGCAAACTATGTTTTATACAAAACATAAAAAAATCAATACAATTAATTATTGAATAATGCGACTTTAAATGTTCTTTCAAAGATACCATTAAATAAAAAACGCATCTGATTCAAAATAATATAAACCCATGATTGGCTGTCTCGAGGATTAACGTCAGTCAATATTAATAGTAGTATCCAGTTACCAAAAACATAGATAAGTACATTATTGAGTAACGTAAACCTAAGGGCTTTTTTCAATCTTTGCCTAGTTATTACATACCAATTTATATAAGAAATATGTAACAGTAGAGTATAATTGTTGCCTTACTCAATCATATTTACGTGAGATGAAATAAAATTGATGTTGACTAGGAAGAGAATGCAATTTTGGGCAAGCAACCTGTATAGCTGAAATGCGCTAATTTTTAGTGGAGTAGTTGACGAGTTTTTATATACTTATACGATGAAATATTTAGAGCAATAATTTTGTTTCCTTTATGTGTTCACTATTTCGGACATTTACTAACATGACTTTCTCGATATAGATAGATTAAAATACTGCGAATGTGTATTATTCTTCCTAACTAACTGTTAGCCAGGAACACTTTAATAATAGATTCGATAGAGGCCTTTAATTTGCCCTAATTTAATAATACAATTAATCACGAAATTCTGCTCACAAAAATTAAGCAGCATCTCATAACTAAATTTTGAAAAATTATATAACAATTGCGCATTCAAATGAGTAAATCAATTTTAATGGAAAATAATCTCCCGCGAATCCTGTAGTTTATAGAAATTTCTTAAGATACCAAAATAGAGGTTATTTAAAGAAAGGGAATATTTCATAGATGCAGTTGATAAATAGCTGTGGATACACATCCTCAGGGATGTTAACAGTAAAACATAGTTAGGTATACATGAGCAATGGGAGATCAATTAAATTGGCATCATCTTATATATTAAGATTAGAATAATTACAAGCCCAGTAATATGCTTATAATACTAAAATAGAACTTTTAATATAATGTAGGATTATAAAAAGGAAGATTTAAATAGATTATAAAAATGGTTGCAGTTATACATATATCGATGCTTCGTCGTTAAAAAAGATTTAAACAATCATTATAATCAATATTGCCATCTACAATTATTGCTTAACTAACGTTTTTACAATTGCTATATTTTTATTGTTACTCTAAAAATGTTCGGCTATTATCCCTTATTATTACATATCTGTTTATAATGCAAAAGTGGTTTCATTATGTAATAACGGAAGCTCATCAATATCTAATTAGTCCATTTATCAAGTGTGTAAGTGTTATAGATCCCCCTAGAGAAAGGGGTATATTAACTCACCAGGATGCTTCTGACTAA
Source organism: Invenusta paracnida (assembly GCA_036023295.1). Classification (NCBI taxonomy): domain Eukaryota; kingdom Metazoa; phylum Platyhelminthes; order Proseriata; family Coelogynoporidae; genus Invenusta; species Invenusta paracnida. The sequence goes on along the minus strand of JAYRBW010076316.1, from coordinate 9,422 downwards.
AATCACTTCCGATGAATCCAGATTCATTTAGAATCGAATTGATGTAGTTTAAGTTCATTTCTAAATATATTGAAATGGAGTATTTATCTGAAATTGAAGATATGACAGCAATAATTAATTAAATAAATATACAATAGGCTAAAATGAATGTCAAATATTTTTAGGCCTGTAAGACTGGACAAGTATTCGAAATGTAATATAATAAAAATAATAAGCTGTTTTTCTGCGATAAATCAATTACGGGGATTGTTCTATTTGTTCAATAACCAGTTATATATTTCGGGTGCGTGTGAAGACTAAAGTTTACTTTTCTTTTTGACTTGTAGAGTAAGCTATATACCAGATATCATGAAATCTTTTATTTGAAGTAGTGCTATTTTTGCAACTAATAATAGTCTGCTAACAAATTAAGATCTTAATAAGGTTATCATTGTTATATACTGAGTATAACACCTTTGGGTATAGGTGTGTTTTCAGAAGTTAAATTAATAAAATCAATATAATTCCGTCATTCGTTTATCAATGCATTTTATTTGATTATTCGAGTGCAAGAATATATTTATTACCATTATACATTTTATTGAAATTAGTTTCAATTAATTTTTAAAGTGTTTATAGGATGAATTTCTGATTAATAAACTACATATTTAAGGCATTAAGAAACAGACTATAAAAACAAAATTATAATACTATTCTTTTAACAACATTTGTATTTGTTGATTTAACGAAAGTAACAAAACATTTATTTATCTTTTTAAATGACTGAAAATTCACTTTACCTGTTAATGTTGAAAAGCTATTGTTGGACAACAATAATTGAGTACCGCATTCAGGTGAAATTTACTGATGAAAAACATGATGCATCTGCTATTTATACTCGTTAAGAAACATGATTTGCATTGAGCCAATTACAATTGAGTATATTAACGAGTAAAATAGTAATAACATATAATAGGTTTCGAGTTTTCAGGTGGAATAAATAACTGCCATATTTCAAGTATTGTTAAGTACAGGATGTAGTGTAGAATGCAACTCGGATTGCTTTGATCTTTTAAATATTTTAAAATCTATTCTTATATAAGTATCTTGGTATAATTAATGCATATAATAAATGTTTATGTTTTTACAGAAACACAGGGCTTCATATTATTTTGTTTTCTCTTTCAATATTTTCCTTATATTTTTTACATACTTTGGTATTGCCTAGATAATATATTCATAGATATATATTACTATCTAAATATTGTCTAAATAGGATTTTAGACAATAAAATAACATTTTAAATTCTATTTGTAGGGAAGCTGAAGAGATTTATCAGATGAACACTGCCGGATTGAAGGACTTCAATCTCTGAACGTATAAATTGTATCTTGATCAAAAATAGATGGACGCTGCCATATTTCTGCCGTGGCTATAAGCCAAAATCTTATTGATTGATTAAGTTAAAAATAATACAATAAAAGATAATATAATCTTCAGCTACGAGTTAGTAAATTGATCACATGTTGCATTTTAAGTAAATAAGATTTTAGCATGGTGATGGTTGGCTTGACAGAAAATATTTAATAAGTTTAATTTCCGTCAAGCCATCAAGCCAATCAATAGGCTTGCTGCACTGGCTTGACTATGTGGATTGGCTTGACCATGTGGACCGGCTTGACCATGTGGACAGGCTTGACCATGTGGACAGGCTTGACCATGTGGACAGGCTTGACCATGTGGACAGACTTGACCATGTGGACAGGCTTGACCATGTGGACAGGCTTGACCATGTGGTCCAGCTTGACCATGTGGACCGGTTTGAGTTTGGCTCGCCGTGCCGGCTTGAACATGTGGACCGGCTTGACCATGTGGACAGGCTTGACCATGTGGACCAGCTTGACCATGTGGACCAGCTTGACCATGTGGACCGGCTTGAGTTTTCTCGCCGTGCCGGCTTGAACATATGTACGGGACACTAGCCTTTGCTTTTGAGTGTTCATTTTACTTGTACACAGGAAGAAGAAATACACAAGTTTTCAGCTCTAGCCATTTATTTCTCTTCTATTTTCGATTGAAATATATTCGCGGACTAGAGGTGCTGCTGTGTCCAGTAATATTTTGAATGTCGGCCTCTCAAAATCCTGCACTGCGTACAATCTGGATGCACAGTTGTGTTGCGACAGCTGTGGTTGGTGTTGCGCGCAATCTTGGAATTTTAATCCTATCTATTCCGGGGGTGAGGGGAGAGGGGCTGCTTGGAATCATAACCCCCTACATACCGGGGGGTGGGGGGATGAGGGGAGAGGTTCCGATTCGGTTTTCGCTGGCATTTTTTATTGAAACATTTGAGTAGAGTAAGCTATTTCTTATATAAGTATTTATATAAAATAATAAATTCTTCAAATTTTCAAAAGTAATGAAATTATTTTAGTTTTTGAATACTTCATAATTTAAATTATTGTTTATATAATATACTGTAACATTTGCCATATTTTGCTATTTTTATAACAAAAATAAATTTGTTTTTTCATATATACATTTTTTTAATGCAATTTGTTGCAAAACATCCACGTTTATCTATTTGCTAAGTTTCAAAACTCTACTCCACCAGGAATTTTGGAAATTATGGGGGGGGATGGGCCGATAAATAAACGTATAAATAGTGGAGAAAGTGCAGTATACATTAAAGAGAAACCTCTGTTAGTTAAGATAAAGTTCAATTATTGATATGAGATTGAATCCGAGCTAAAAGACTGGAAAATAAGAGTAATATAATACCGTGAAGCACTAATAGATTGATCAACATGTACACCTGACCGATAACAGCACAGTAGTCGTCAAAAAGGCGGTTGAAGCGGCCAAGACGACCTCATCTTGTACGAATGCATTCCTTCCAATAAAGAGAATTTTTAAAGAGGCGTTCAGAAATGTAGATTTCGCAAACGAGGCCGTGATGGACGAAATGCGTCATTGAAAAAGCATAAAAGTACCTTGTTCCAAGCAAGATCCAGGCGGTTACCAAAACTTCCTCATTCGCGCGTCGAGATAACCCTTGCAGGATAATGGACAGAAACTGAGAACGGTTGTAACTTCATTATTGCAAACGAAGGTATCGAGGACAGACTAATTATTTTCGAAACACAACAAAATTTTTGGCTTCTTTGCGAGGCAGAAATAGTCTTTTTGGGTGAAACATTTCAAATATCGTCTAAAATGTATTTACCAGTCTATTCGTTCCATGTTATGGTGATGGGAGCTATGTTCCCAATGTGCATAATGTCTTCTACCTTCAAAGAATATTCCCACTTAGACTAGGATGTTCAATATCCTGACGACTTCCTGTCGACGGGTTGAACCAGCAACTTTTGTTATTGATTTTGAAAGTGCCGTTATTAAGACAGTTGGATAACTTTTTCCCGAAGCTCAGATTTGTGGCTCCCTGTTCCACTATTCTCAGGCCAGTTGCAGGCATGTCCAACAACTGGATCTAACTATCCGATATCGAGAAGACCAGAATTTCAATCGCGTTGTTCGAAGAGCATTAGCTCTTCCTCTGGTACTTACCGACAACGTGGACGATGTCTGGTTTGAAGCCCTTAATGAACTTCCAGAGGGTGATGCTTCAGTCGTTTCCTTTAATGACTACGTGACAGTTACCTGGTTGGATCCCCTGACTGCCCGCTTTCCTGTTGAAATGTGGTCCCATTTTGCCACTATACGGATGGTATTCGAACTACCAATCATCTTGAGTCGTGGCATTGTAAACTGAAGAAAGAGATTAACCATCCACATCCGAATTTATTCAGAGCTATTCAGCTTTTCAAAGACCAACAATTGGAAACCGAACACCATCTTCGTCTACTACGAGCCCGTGGAGTGCCTCCAACGCAGCGACGCAAGTACAAGTTGACAACACAACGCCTTGTCAGATTGAAACAACGACTTCTGGATGATGACATCACTCCATACCAATACGCAGGAGCTGTTGGAGGAACCATGACATTTAACTTTTGAACATTAGCAAACTGGTTTTATATTTATATTGCCTGAATTGTAATTTAACTAGTGTATTTTTTATTGCCTGTATTGTATTTCCCTCAGCAAAACTGATTAAATGTTATTAGATTAGTATTCATATAAGTATATATATATATATAGTATTGATTTATATTTAGGCAAAAAGGGAGCAAATGCGAATTATAATTTGTTGTAAGGTAAAATGGATAAAGAAGAATTGAGAAGACACCAAATTTGTCATTGAATGATGACAACAGGATAACTAAAGAAATTCTGGCGAATAAATTTATAAAAAAGACGAAAGAAATTTATCTCGGAGATTATGGTGTGTTGGGAAGATGTAAATGGAAGATTATTATCTGGTTATTTTTAATTGTATAATATATAGTTGAAAGTTAGGATAATAAACTGTAATTTACAAAAAATGAAATTATCTAAAGAATAAAAAGTGATCAGATATATATGAATTAATATGTGGGAATGAATATTATGTAACATTTCAAAAATGGGATGAAGGATTTCGTATTGAAAAGAATGTTGAATAAAATAGTAAAAGCTAGTCCCTCTTAGTAGAGCATTTAATAAGAATGTCGAAATTGTAAGAGTAACAATAGATAACCATTCTCTGCAGATGGAATTATTAAATACGAAAAGCTGATAGAATCAGAATGGAAATGATACGAAATACGGAAATTATATCCCACTTGTAAGAACCAAAGTTCCAATATCAGTTAAGTTCACAAAAAGCTATATTTATATTTGATAGATATAAATATAGATTTTAGAAAACGAAGTTTAATGTCTTGTATATAAATGTAAGTTTTAAATATAAGAATACAGATAGGTCAAACGTATTTTTATTATTTTATTTTAATGAAATCTAAGAATTTAGGATTAAATATGTAAAGAAAACATGACGTTAATTAGTTAGTTAATAAATATATTATGGGCTGTAATAAATCTAAAAGTATGTATTATAAGTTTTCGGGAATACCATAATAATTAAACCTGAAAAGTTTTAGACTAATTTACTCAATTAAAAAATATTTCATTCAATCTAGAAAGTAACATTACAATCTGAATAAATTTTATTTAAATGAGAAAGTAATAAATGTAACTAAAAGTTTTGGTATAATAGTTGTTATAAAACTTTATACATAAACTCTGGTTATTAATTTGATAAAGTGATTAAAAAAATAATTTTCTACTCCTGTAATATAAGAGAAAGAATTATAGACTATTTAAATTTAAGTAAAATAAATCTCGTGTACGACTCAGATTTATGTCTTCAATTTAATAACAGTTTCAAGAATTGCTGACGGATACGTAAATCATAAAGCAGTACTTCAAATGAAACCTAATAATAATGACTTGTAGTACAGAACAAATTTTTAACGTAGTTTATTTTCGCAAACTACATATATATAACATTCACAAGATATAAAATATTTTATTTCATTGAGTAAAGTAACTTATTAAATATATCATTTCCAATATACCAAGATATATATGAATATTTATAATTAGATTAAAATGTACGTTATCATTTAAAAATTTAGATTCTATGATTGTGCTATTAGAAATTTATATTTCAACTTACGACTTTTAAGAAATTGACTTTTTAATTGCTTTTTTTGTAAATTGAATTCGTCCATAAGTTCTTAAATTTTATAAAAAATAGTTATAAATTGGTGTAGTTTTTAGGAAAAAATTACTAAAATGTTTTTTATAAACTGATTAATTCTGGTATATTAACTAATATAATATTTCAGCAAAGACACCCACTCGTTTAAAAATATGATTGAAGAAATTAAATTGTTAAATTGTGTTTAAATAAGAAATGCATTTATATAAAACCATCCAAAAATAAATTAAAAAATCTTACAATCTTTTATGATATTTATTAAGTTTAAAATTATTTTATTAAAATATTTTTTAATTAAAGTTAAAAATAATATATATTCTAATATGATTTGCTTTTGATTAAGTACTGTTTGTGGTATATGAAAGCATTATAAATTACGTGTCTAATATAAAATGCATATATATCTATTCAGTAAATCTTGAACAATTAAAATATATAACTATTTAAAATTTAGTATTTAACATGCTGCAAAAATATATCAAAGTGAGGTGTTAAAAAAGCCTAATTTAAAGTTATTAAATATTTTTCAACTTCAAAGATTATTCATATTTTAATTTATTCCACAATAACAATGAATTACCAGTTTTACAAAAAGCGAGTTTTTTATAATTCGTAATAACATTTGTTTTTGATTACTTATTCAGTAATATAATATAACTTCAACAGTTGCTATTGTTTAGCCTATTTTTCATTTCAATGTCTATTTTTCAAATTAGTCAGATAAGAAAAAACAAGAAAAATATAAAATAGATTAATATTAGAGCGAAATAGAATATACAGAATGTGTCAAAAGTCTTTGCTGGTAGAATAATAATTTTATTTTAGATTTATGAAAAGTTTGAGAGAAACAATAGAACAAATAATTTTCTGCAGACGGAATTATTAGGATTACATATAAATACGAAAAGCTAATAGAATCAGAATGGAAATGATACGAAATACGGAAATTATATCCCACTTGTAAGAACCAAAGTTCCAAGATCAGTTAAGGTCTCAAAAAGCTATATTTATTTGATAGATATGAATAAAGATTTTAGAAAACGGAATTTAATGTCTTGTAAATGCAAGTTTTAAATATAAGCATACAGATAGGTCAAACATATTTTGATTACTGGATTTTAATGAAGTCTGAGAATTTAGGATTAAATATGTAAGGAAAACGTTAATTAGTTAGTTAATAAATATATTATGTTTTTTAACAAAACTAAAAGTGTGAATTATAAGTTTTCGGGAATATCAGAATATCAGAATATCAGAATAATCAAACCTAAAAGTTTTAGACTAATTAAAAGGTCAATTCAAAACCGCTTCATTCAATCTAGAAAGTAACTTCACAAACTGAATAACTTTTATTTAAATGAGAAAGTAATAAATGTAACTAAAAGTTTTGGTATAATAGTTGTTATAAAACTTTATACATGAAATCTGGTTATTAATTTGATAAAGTGATTCTAAATAATTTTCTACTCCTGTAATATATGAGAAAAGAATTATAGACTATTTAAATTTAAGTAATATAATTAACGGATACGAATGACGGATACGAAAAGCACTACTTCGAGTACTATAAGAGCTACTTCAAATGAAGTCTAATGATAATTACTGTGGAACAGAACTAATTTTTATCGTAGTTAATTTTCGTAAACTTTATATATATAACATTGACAAGATATAAAATATTTTACTTAATTACTAAAATTAGCTTATAAAAGCATACTTATAATTGGATTAAAATTGAGATTCTATGACCGTGCTATTAAAAATTTATATTTGAACTTATGAATTTCAAGAAATTTACTTTTTAAGAGGCTTTTTGTTAATTGAAGTCCACCATAAGTTCTTAAATTTTATAAATTAAAGTTATAAATTGTTGTATTTTTTTTAGGAAAAATGACTAAAATGGCTTTTTATAAACTGTATATATTAACTAATATCATATTTCAGCAAAAACACCCACTCATTTGATTAAAAAAATTAAATTGTGTTTAAAAAATTAGAAAAATTATATTAAAAAATTAAAACAGATTGTTATAATTTTTTATTAATATTTAATAAGTTTAAAATTATGTTATTATATGATTTTTTAATTAAAGATAAAGACGTTAATTAAATTAAATATTACCTATCATTGTGTAATCTGGGTATGCATACCTATTACATATTAAAACTGTTGTAAATTATACAATTTTTTAATCAAAAGAATGCTATCAATTAACAACCTGTCACTTTCTTTAATTGAGTCATGAAAAGGGATAAATAATTCACCTAACTTTAACCCTATCCATAATGTGCCCCCCTCCCCCATCCAGCATTTTTGCTGTGAATTTTCAACGGAATAAATAGAGTAATATAAACTTCCGTGACTTGGGAAAAATACATTTTATTAAAAAAAATACCAAAATTCAAAATATAAAAATTCATGTAATTCTTCTATTTTTTAGATATTTTATAAAAATCAATTATAGTTTAGATAATATACTATAATAATTGTGATAAATTACTATTTTTTACCGAAAAAAAATGTTTTACCAATTTTTTCAATACTTTTTTATTATTTAATATCTACTTATAAATAAATAAATTATTCTATTTTTTTACTGGAACAGTGTTACAAAACATCCTCGATTACCTAATAAATGCGTAAAATACGCAGGAGAACTACTTTTTATTGTTCATTTACAACATTTAATCTTATAAATCGATTAATTACTCTTAATTCGATATATTAATCTATTAATAATTAGAATGTTTAATACATTTTCCCGGACAAATCTGAAATACGTCACAAATTTCAATGAGTGTTTCCCATAAAATTCGGCATTCATGCATAACTATATTGAAGTCCACCGAAGCAAAAAAATAAAAATTAGTATATATTGTAAGTTATTGGGTAAATGTTAGATACTTAATAAGTATTCCGGACTTCTTTTTTTTCAACGCATAAAGAGAATATTTACAATCGATTTCTATGCTATCTCCAAATCAATTTAAACAGAAATACAAATAATCAGTAAATAATCGCCTTGCATTCATTCCTTTAAAAACGATTTTATTAAAACTCCAAAAATATATAATATTCGTATTATATTAAAACTTTAGGAAATAAATAGATATCGTTGCTTTTTTGGATATTAATTCTCTGCTTCGTAAAAATTCCCAAATTAATGATTTAATCCGTTTGTTTCATTCTTGAATGCTTATGCGGACCTATGTATATGTAGTATAAATCACTATACTATCATTCATTTGTAGTCCCTTGAGACATTTGTAAGTTATTGAATGCATTGCCAACTTTAACTGTATTAGCCGATATTATTTCGACAATTAACTTTTTATATTGATCTTTGAAAATCAAGGATATACTGCATGATTTAATATTGCCGACCTTGACTGACTTATATACACTCATTTAAAATGTGTATGCAAACATAAAATCATATAATGCATAGAATATAAATTTAGAAAAAAAATTAAACTTCCCGCAACGTATCACTTTCAAAGATAACCAATATAACAGCTTTATCAATGGATATAGCAAACCTAATCAAGTTTCTGAGTAGATGCACATATATTAAAAATATAGTTTTTTGTGGCCGTAAGTAATCTTTTGGATAAAAAATATATATTATATTGACACTCACGTATCTGATTGCATTTTATTCAAAATATTGTTAATAATTACTTACCTTTATTAAGATTATTTATAGATAGTATTGTAACATATAAAAAAGATTTATAGAGGAGAGGAGAGGAGAGGAGAGGAGAGGAGAGGAGAGGA
>JAYRBW010076305.1:0-24863 GCA_036023295.1 Invenusta paracnida | reverse complement strand
GCTTTTATAAATGTGTTCTATAAGGCTACCTAAGGGCTTACAGGGTTGTTAATAGGGTCGTATTTAGCTGAAGTCAGTGAGCAAAGAGAGAAATTGGCACCACCTAATTGGTATTCTAAGATACTAAGCTTAGTTGAAAGGCGTAATTATCAAAAAATAGTATAAAGTCAAATATAGATACATCAATAATTTATACGACAAAAAGGCAATCCTGAACTTTAGTACCCCCTGTAATACATTACCTACATAAACTGAACTTTAGTAACCCATACACAGACAGCTATCTAGAACAAGTTTATTTACAATTGATTACTGATGCTGTAGGTTACCAAGTTCATTTGTGTTCTTGCGAGAAGTAACTGCAGGAGATCGCCTCGGGCGGTCTCTGCTTTTATAATAGTATTATTAGCTTACTGGGAGGTAGTAACAGGCTAATGTTTTAGGAATGTTGTAGGGGGTACTAAAGTTCAGTAGGGATAATTTAGGGATCAGGATTACCTTAAAAAATAATAGAAAGTTAAATAGATATATCACTTTATACTTGATGGGTCTTTAACATACAATTAAATAGCTTCTTTTATATTTGATAAACTCCAGGGGGCTAAATCTGCACATCTTTAGATTCATTAAGCAAATATATGGGCATCTAAATGTAATTTTACATTTAAAAAGCTTTCATTTTCAAAGTACTAAACATATTCCTATATTCGGAAAATAATAAATATCTTATTGCTGTCCAAATTGAGGAAATTTATTGTCATTTCTGATATTAATGAAATATTTTTATGAAATAAATATTATGAATAAATAAAACATACATACATATATAGAGTAGTAGTGGGGCAGCATAGCAAACCTTTTGTGCATTTTATCATACAAGCACCAAATTTGGCATAAATGTACATTAATATGTTGCGAACATTTTAAGATATCGGGCCACTTAAAATTATCTTTATGTCCACCATTTTGGATTTCAAAATGGCCGCCGCTTGAAATCTACGTTTGCTATAATCTATAGACATAATGCAGCTATTTACTATATTCTGATATGTAAATGTATGTTTTTGGGGGCAAGGAATCAAATGGTACCAATTTAAACTTGGTATTGTCAATTATTGGCCTACATTTGCTAAAAAAATAAAAAAAATAAAAATGGAAAATACATGTATGTTGTGCACTCACCGGCATGTGCAGTCCCCTTCACGGTCACAGAGGGCTTCGCACAGAAGGGCAGCCTTTTTGCACTTACAGCATCTCACACATCCTTTCTTGCACTTGCAAGAAACCAGCTCAATGCAGCTGTGAGCTGCCTCAGGTAGCCTGGTCCAGTAAGGTGTGTACTGTCCTTCTCCAGTCCTTGACCAACCCCAGTTTGTGGGTGGAGGGAGCTCTGGTGCTGGCAGCAGTATCTGACCCCACACATGTCCACCTTGATACACTGCCCTCTTGACATGTTTCTCCAGAGCTGCCTTCGTTGGAGGGATGAGCTGCACATCGTTCTTCCTTCAGAAGAGTTTCCTCCTGGCCTTGTCAATGTCTGTGCATTTGCTGGTTCGATCATGCAACAGGATGACGAAGCTCTCGATGATGCGCATAGCATCGTCTGGTATGTCACGTGGTGCAGAGGACAGCAGCAGCAGCAGCGCCTCGTGAGTTCTGGCAGTACCGTCCAGATTGCCCCCGCAGTCTTCTTGCCACGTCTAGCAAAACTAGAAACAGTGTCGCATCCAGTTAGAGCGTGGAACATTGGCAGTGCACGAGCCTTCTCTCGTTCCAATCCAGCAGATATTTCGTGTGCTGCTAGGTATCAGAAACTATTGCCTGTTCCGAATGCCAGTCACAGTTTGTCTTCTGGTTGCAACTCCTGTGCCAGGGACACTGCCAGCACCACAACATCGATGTCTACAGTCCGGATGAGTATTACATGGTGTCCATGCTGGGCTGCATGAGATACATGTAGCAACATCCGAGTGTCAGCTTGTTCATGGTTACATGGAGCAACAGTGAGGTCAAATCTTGCAGTACTGGTTTGCTGAGCACTGCCTCTCCATCAGTAATGACGATTTGCTTGTCCTCCTGGTCAAACCATTCCATGACAGCTGCTGAGAGGAACCTGAACAGCTCCGTCTTGTTGCTGTCCGCTCGTAAGAAGTTCTGCCAGTTTCCTGGTATGGCTGAGGCAGCCAACACACGCCTCCGAGCACGCCTTGTCCCCGCTTTGCACATGTACTACCTTTAAGTGAATCAGCAAGGTAAGTATCCCAAACTAGATTCAGGCGTGACACTGTTTGCAGCTTCGTGGACATATATGGAATGAAGATGTATTGTGCATAATCTTCAAAGGTCTTTGATACAGCCGGCTTCAGCATCTGGACGATGGCTAATCCATCAAGCACAATACAGGTCGTTACAGGAGTCTCTGTCTTTGCGTTGGAGACTTCTTCCAAGCATGTGACGAGATCATTCTTGGTACCAGTGAAGATGCTTCCACCAGCAGACCGTGCAGGAGGACATGCCTGATTCTTGTGACGAAAGAATTTCTCAAGGTTTCCATCTCTCGTCTGGTAGCCAATGTATATGCGTGCGAAAAGTCCACGGTCATTCTTGACAGAGGCGAGCTGTTGCTGACCTTTGCTCTGGCTTCTTGGAGTGGAAGTGGGGAACACCTTCAGGTTATTACGAGGAATGGTGTTGTCCAATGCCTTTGTTCTGTCCAACAGACACTCTCTGGCGAAAGCCTCAAACTGCTCTTGGCCAATCCTCTTGACATTCATCACGTCTCCAAGACAGCAGGATCTGTAATATCCTTTGTGTCCAGTTTTAGTAAATCCTGACTCTCTTCCTCGAATGGGTTGCCCATCTCCTGTATGACACCAGCGAGAGAGAGATCATCTTTCACAAATGAGGCCTGTACACTTGGCGTCTGATCAGGATGACGTGTGTCTTCTGTCTGTCGTCTCGAGTGTTGGTTCAGATCATAAAATTCTGCGATCACCCTGGCAACTTCTGGTCCTGCAACCATCCAGCGATGTAGGGCACTAGGGTTGTCAGTGAGCCCAACTGTCCACCGTCTCCTTTGATGCAGGCATTATTCTGCTCATGTGCCTGGTCAATCGGGATTGAAGAGAAAACCCTCTGAGTTTTCTGAACCGCTACATCTTAGCCTTCCCTGAATTTCCTGGCTACATCTGGGTGTTTGGTGGTGAGTTCGGCCATCTCCTTTAGGTGTACTGGTATCCACCTAGCATAGTGGGTGTGATCCAGTGCGTGGAACCAGGAGACCAGCTCTGTCAGAGCATCGAGGTACATTATGAACGATCCCTGCCTGAGAGAACGGACATACACTAGAACCAACAGTTTTAGTTCCAGCACAGTTGACTAATATTGAAACTGGGAAATATTTTCTCGTCTCTGGCAACACCAGTCTTCAAACGGAGGAAGGTCCTCTGCATCCCTTGTTTCTCCCAGACAGTAGTGGTTGTATGCACGTTGTTGCAGAATGTATAGTGCTGCTGCAGACACTTGATGTGCTCTTCTTGTGCGCAAGACATTGGATGCTCGAACGAATGAGTCTGCTGTCCCTGCGGTCGCAATCTTGGGTTCCACAAGTACTTACACCCAACCACTCTCCTGCAGAAAGTCTCTCACTGTCCTCAGTGCCACCATCTCTATGTGGAGGCCACCAAACACCACCAAAATCTGGTCTTCACCATATCTCTCTGGCTACTTCCATGACTGTATCTGCTTGGCTAAAGCAAACAGTGGCTGATCAAAGGTGACCACTGGTGTTTGTCTAGGATTCAGGTGTTCCACAGCATTCTTCACGACATCCATTGAGTGCAAGATCATGGCCACTGTGTGGGCACTCTCTAGGAAGAGTGGAAGCAGCGACGTTGGGGCGATGACTCGAGAATCTGGTGGCTGTCGGCTGGCATGAAATGCAGCCCAAGATGTGTTGTCATTACCCACTGTATTAGTATTGTCTTCCAGCACTCGCTTTGCATTGCCTAGCCATTGGTATTCTTTATCAGTGTGTTGTTTGAAGTCTCCTCTGGTCAATGATGCCACGGTAGCAGCTGGGACAGGCGACTTCTTGATGCTGCTAGTGATTTCGATTCTAGACAATACTATATATTTCTATGCAACTACTATGCAACTATATCACTACAATCACCAATACTACACTACTATACCAATAGAACTACCTCCACGTAAACATACATTTAGACACCAGAATTAAAATCAATAGCTGCATCATACCAAAGATAATAGCAAACATAGTTTTTTTTATTTTTTTTATTTATTTTTAACAAATGTAGGCCACTAATTGACAATACCAAATTTAAATTGGTACCAATGCATTCCTTGCCTTCAAAAACATACATTTAGATACCAGAACCAAGTAAATAGTTGCTTTATGTCCATAGATAATAGCAAACGTAGATTTCAAGCGGCGGCCATTTTGAAATCCAATATGGCGGACCTAAGGAGAGAATTTCAAGTGATCCAATATCTTAAAATGTTCGCAATATTAATGTACATACATTTGTGCCAAATTTGGTGCTTGTATCATAAAATGCACAATTCTTTTTAATATTTGGACTAAGCCGCCCCCCTAATGGGCCTTTAGTCGGTCTAGGTTGTGCCGATAATATATAAATAATATGTTGTATTTTGACAAAACACCATTCGCTGAGAATAAATATAATTGTTATCGTAATATATGAATTTAGTTTACGTCTAGTTAATACGTGAAAGATACTAAGTGAAAATGTGTATTTGTACTAGAAATTATATGAATTGAGGTTACGAACCAAATACTAAATTGTCATAAACATTTGTTTAATCCCATTCTGATTGATTTCAAACGCTGCTGTAAATTTTCATACATCAAAATGAGGTAAATGCTTATTAAACGCAGGTAATTAATTAACGATCTTAGTAAAATAAACGATAGGCAGGAAAGAAACTATAGAAAGTTTCGCCTGGACAACTAATTTCTGAATTCTTATTTAAAATTATGTCAAGGTCGTGCTCGCGCGCTATGATAAATACTGTATTGGATGCATAATATTTTACAATTAGTGAAATTTATTTTGTTAACAATATAACATAGGTAAGTCGTGAATAGTTTTGTTGCGCTAATTCATAAATAAGGTGGTATATTTTTTGTAATTTTTTTTATTATTTGCTAGAAATCGTGCTAAAACTGTAATGAAATATTCCGAAGAAAAGAGTTTAATTTACTATATATTTGTTTATTTTTTATATGATTAATACGAAATAATTAATAACGCGTTTTAATAAATTTCTAATGGAATTTTGAATAAAGAATATTAAAAGACTTTATCATTTGATTATAAAATTAACTCCAATAAAACGTTAAAATTAAAATGAATGACATACTCTTTAGAAACAGTAATGCGAATAATCGAATTTGGTGTACATATAAGCTACATCAATATAATTTGGTAAAACACGTGTTTATGAACACTTTATCTATTTATAGATAAGCTGTTTTTTATGAACATATTTTTTATTCACACTAGTACTTGATAATTAAAAACAATTCGATTCCGCTTTATTTTGTGAAAAAAAAAATTTGGCAAGTAACTACAATATAAATATAACATATGGTTTCAAGTATTAACCAGATGTATATTTTTTTAATGACAATTAATAAAAAATATTTTAAAATATCTTATCATGTAATGCATGCATACTTATTAACACAGATATATATCATTGGCTTGTTTATTTATTTATGATTATACGAAATAATTACCCAAGGGTTTATTTTTAATATTACTTATTAGATATAGACGATTTTCCTAATAAGGATGAATTACCAGCCATTAGTAAGTTATTAATCCATTTTATAGCCTACTTTTAAAAATAACTTTTTATGTTTCTATATTTTATATATTATTTGCATATTTTAAAAATATTTATAAGTATTTATAAGTAATCGCATTAACTTATGTTTTAAACATCGAAAATCATGATATTGTGGAATTTTAAAATTGAGCATTTTTAACCACTTCTATTTTATCAATATACTATTTGTAGTAAGAGATTTTTTAACATATTTCTAAGATCAAAAATACAGAAAAGCCACTCTAAGCTGCATAATATTTTATAGTCAACAAAGCAAAACATAATTCTATTATATATTTTAAAGATAGCACTATATTTTTCCTAATTCGCATATATTTATAAGTAAATTAGTTCAACAATTAGTTTTGAAAAGATAATTACTAAATTATAAAAATGAAGAGCCAAAAAGTTGCTTATCCAAGCATTTATTTGTACTTATAGCTTCGAAGCTCTGTTCTCTATTCATGTAAACAGCATAATCACAAGGAATAGACTGTTGGTAATAAAAGTTTTATAAATTGCACGAAAAAAACTATTTAATTGTAAGACGAAAAACATTTTAGCTTATCTACACATAAAGCTACTTAAAACAAAGTACCATTTTATATGTATAAGTAGGCTGTTTTACACTTTTATTTTTGTTAACTTAAGTTGCTGTTTGTTCCAGAGAAAGTTTTGCCCTTAAATTGAAATGTGGTTTATGCTTACTTTTTACGACTTATACTCAAATCGATCACATTTATTTATTTATCACATTTACAATATATAGAATATGTATATCTTTTTGTGCTTTATTTTTCATGTTTTGTTTGTTATTATTATTGTTATTACTATTAAAGTCTTCAATTAGATATGAAATTGTTTTATGATGTTACATGACATATTGGATTAATTTCATAGAAATGAGTCGATTGTATGATACGGTTGAACCATCTGTCGTGGATGAAGAAATGTTAATGAAAGCAGTTCACGAACAAGGCCCTAAATCGGAAGCTGGTCGCATTGCTCGTGAAGAAGGAATAGATTTCGCAGAGGTTAAAGAACTTCGCCTTGATTTCAAAAGTATTTATTTAGGAGATATTATAATCATATATTTTTAATTCGTTTATTAAATTCTGAATTTTATTTTTGTTTATTTAGACATTCTTAAAATTGACAACTTCTGGTGTTTTGCGTCGCTGATCAAACTGCAACTGGATAACAATATCATTGAAAAAATTGAAGGCCTAAGCCATCTTGTACATCTTAAATGGCTTGGTAAGACCGTGATATTGGTTTACTTTATTGAAATTCTTTGTTTATACTAAAAACTTATTTAATAGTTGAGGATAATTAATTTTGTTTGTTATTTAAACAAGCGAAAAAGAAAGTATTGAAAGTTTATAAAATAATAAATTAATTTGCAAATATCAGATGCTGGTGCTCCACTATGATAAGACAAAATTCTTTATCATCACGTTCCTTCAGGTTCTTGCAGCTTTATCAACGGAATCCACTTAAAATAGCATTTTATAAAAACTGAAATATATTTACCCATAGAAATATAATAAATAGAACGGATTTGTTTATTGCAACAACACCAGTTAAGAGAATTTCTTAGTACAGGATAGAATATAGAACAGGGGTAAATTACGTTATAAAATTTGCAAAGCATTTTTCATTATTTCTGTATTTTCTGGTTAACAATAGGATATATTAATATGATATTTATTTTGTTAGAAAGTGGTCGTTTTGATTGTTTTGGAAATGATTTCAGATTTTAAGCGAATTAATTTTACCAATAGTAATATCTGTCTCAAAATGACATTTTACTTGCTTTTTATGAATAAGAATACAAGAGAAACGTTTATTTTTATTATTACTTTATATAGCTTGGGTACTTCAAAAAACAAATATATTTTAGGAAGAAAGCATTTCATTCTAACAGCATTCTACAACATATATAGTTGTAATTTGTACCTATATGTTTTCAATGTATATTTGTCATATATTTCCCTGTGTGTTAAATTAGAAATAAAATAAATTATACTATTGGAATAAATATTAGCAACATAGTCTTTTACTCATCATATAATAATTAATTAAATATATATTTTTGATCACATTCGAAATAAATCACTTAGAAATATCATTATTTTAGTAGGTATGATATACTAAGAGAGTAATGAAAAGAATTACAATTTAATATAGCCGAACACCACCCCTCTCTAAAAACTGGTAATCCAAGTATTACATGTATATAACTAGAAACATTGATCATGCCATCACGGATGGCAAAACAATTATGTAGATTATTATAAAACATTGTCAATAGAATGAAATATTTTCTTTTCGACATATTAATTTATAAAATCTGTTGCTAACAACGTTTCTCGCACACAATTATCACTAAATTAAAGGTAAAAATATGTTATTTGTGGCTGATAATTTTATGGGTAAATTTAATGCACTTGAAATTCAAAATGATACCCAAAGCAAGCAAAGCGCCATTTTTTAACAAATAAAATATTATACAAATGTGTCATATTGTTATTGATCAATAACTAAAATATGAAGTATCTTTTGCAAATTTTATAACGTAATTTAGCACTGCTTAGAATAGATTTTTTATGTCATAAGATAATTGAAACCATATGTACATTATATATGTACTATATTTGTATTTACTATACATTTTGACTTTTTACTAATTTTTTTTGCTATTATCTATTATTTTTATTTGTCTATTTATTATTATGTCTGTTTTTGGACTCCAAGTTACAATAATTATTATTTAAATATTACACTATTTTAGATACTTTATTTTTTATCACTTATACATTTCGTTTAACTACTTAAGCCCATTCTTACTATATAATGATTTTCTGTTATCATTAAGTTTTATATACTTATATATATTGTTGCCGTTGTAACGATTTTTTTATGCGTTTAATTTACAATTGATCTTTATCTGTTTTTCTTTTTAGACCTCTCTTTCAATAATATTGAAGCGATTGAAGGTCTCAACAGCCTCACAAAACTGGAAGATCTTACGCTTTATAATAACCGAATTAGCCGCATTGAAAATATGGACACACTATCAAACCTTCAAGTATTTTCAATCGGAAATAATAAGCTCACTGATCTTGAAAATGTAAGCAACTTTTGTAAGAATATACAAATTATAAAAATTTGAATTTGAATCTCTAAAAAATATAATTAAACTGTTCCCATTTCAGCTACGCTACTTGAGACGATTCCCGAAACTTCAAACTATGAATCTTAATGGAAATCCTTTTTGCACTAAAGAGGATTATCTCCCATACACCTATGCATATTTACCCAACTTGGTATTTTTGGACTATAAACTGATCGACGCTACAGCGGTAAATATAAAGGATGCTTTTCATCTTCATCCGTATTAAAATCTAAAGTTAAGACAATTTAGCAGAATTCTGAAGATATAACGATTTATATATCGATACAAAAAACAAAATTTTTAATTAACCCTTCACGGACCTTGTGATTTTACATAAGTGGTAGTGTGACGCATGTGACCTAAATTTTGAACTTCTAAGATAAATTAAGGAAACAACGGAAATTATAAAACATTACGATTGAATCTTTTGAAAAAAATAATCAATGTGGCTTTAATAAAATCTCATTTAGTTTAGTGATTTAATTTATAATATTTTTTCTTTAAAGTTGTTTCATATTTGATATATTTATTTTCGAATTGGAGGAGCTCTTTGAGTTAGGATGGTTTTTTAAACAAATAATATAAAGGTATTTTACATAGTATAGCTATAATTTTCGATTTCAAAATTAAATATTCAAATAATTAAAATTCATATCTTATCAGTGGCGAATTATTATAAAAAAATTATACGAAAATAGACCAAAACCTATTTTTAAATTACTCTTCAGTTATTAGGAAACATTGAATTCTAATCTGAATATAAAACAATATTCAATTTATGATTACAATATGATTTATGATCATACAATGTGATTTCTGTGAAAAACATCATTTAGTTACAATTATGTGACTCGCTAACTGGGTTTTTGGTTTGTATTGTGCAGTAAGCAGTTATTGGCATACCTATTCTATTTATTAATTTTGATGCGTTTAATTCATTGTAATAATTAATAATAATTGTAATTCATTGTATTTTTTTGTAATTCAGTAGTAATCTATAAACTAACCACTATCTTCTTCTCCTGTATAAAGCGCGCCGCCGCCCACGAACGCTATCAGATGAGTGTTGAAGAGCTGATGCACAACGAAGCGAGCGCGGATCGGCAGGCCAAGTCAGACGAGGACGAGGCGCGCATGCATGAGCTCCACAAGAAGGCCTATGTCGAGCATCTCAATGGGCCGCACCTCTTCAACAGTATGTACACCGAAGACTCGGAGGGCAGTAAGCTCAACCAGATACCAGGAATCGAGGAAACACTCACACAATATCCTTTCATTGGCTTAATACCTACTGAGATTATAGTTTGTTTACCATTTTCTGTATTTTAGACAACCTATAGACTTAGTTTGCTTTTACCACCAATCATCTGCTGTATAAACAAAATATCCATATATTAATGGAGCATATGATAATTTTGATAAAATTTGTGGGGTAATAAATAAGAATAATAAAAATATTTACTAAATAATAATAATTATGAATAAAGTATTGAAATATCTTATAATAAAATGTCAAGTTAGTTATGTTTACCTATATCATGCATGAAACAGTTACCATAAACATAAAAAAACATGTATTAACTGCTATATACATATAAATGAATGGGTAAAACATCAGTAGTTTGGAGAGTGACTCCAGCTCACCTCTCTCTTCCCGACTAATCACAATCAAGTATGCTCAGCTAATGAACAGAGCACGAACAGTATAAATAGAACGCGCAGCCAATGACACTGAACGGTTGTCTTCAGCTCACCCCCCCTTTCCCGGCGTGGGCGTACTCTTTGCGCCAACACTATATACCTAAATAATTCTTAAGTGTGTGGCGCAAAGGTCAAATTTAAAACTGCGTGTGATTTTCAAAACTTTTGTACGCGTTATTCAACCCTGTTTACTGCTGATCTGTAACCAGTTTCATCAAGCAGTCGCAATCGCAATTCGCAAATCACAAGAAATTTCAGTTTCATCAAATAATCGCATCGCAAATTCGCAATTCACAACTTTTTTGGTTTCATAAAGCAATCGCAAACGCAGTTCGTAAATATACTCATCTTAATCGATTTTTTTCTAATATTAAATTTGATAGAGGTACCTATTGCAAACTAGCTACCAACAGTATAATTATTATTGTGCCTCATAATACATAACAATAACATAACATACATCATTACAATTCACTAATATCACAATATATAGTGGGAAAGATATATTTATATACACGAGTATATATGAATTAAATTATATATTACTGCTTAATTACAAAAAGTTGCTAAAGCTAGCATAAGAATACAAGCTATCTTTTTATTTAAAAAATTATAAGTTATAATTTCCTTTCGTAGGAAATCAATTGATGATCATAATCATCGAATTCCCAAACATAATGTTTAATCTTTCTAATTTTGCTAAACCAAAAATGTATATGTATTACGTTATGCTGCGGATACATATTATAGCGTATTAATAATATACCTATATGATATATGATAATATTAAATTATAGTGCGTAAATAAATATTTTTAGAAAAGTATTTTAATAAATATAATTATTTGTTTCGTACTAAACAGTTAAATTGATATATATTTACTACATAAATTCATGTTATATGTTATTAACTTTATACATAAAAAAGTAGAAATAGGATTTTTAAAATAATTAATTTAAATTATAATTATATTAATTTTATATTGTGGAAATAAACAATAATATTGAAATTGCTACATTGCGTGTGGAGAGGAAAATAAACAGTAGAGTTATGAGTCAGTAACACGCTTTTTAAATTACAGCCTTTCTATATATGGAAAAAACCACCCTTAACTAAAGGCTTTTGGGCAACGAATGTTGTTCCTGTGCTTTCGGCTTTATGCATTTGTTTACAAGATTATTTATAAAGAGAACCTTACTTGATATCAAAGCAGACTCCTATTGCAAGTTTGGAATAGAAACAAAAATCGCCAATAGAATTTCCATCAGTCATTTTATATAAGTATCTTTTATTATGTAGAGCAATAACAATTTGTGCTGTCAACTTTTAATTTACATGTTTTTTAATCATAAAAAGTCACATGTGGTGCATACAAAGGCTCATCACAGCATACAAATAATAATTCAACTGCAGACTTGTCTCTCTGCGCCTGATGAAGTCCGCTAATACGCATTATATACATATATTAACAATGCATTTACTGACGTATATGCGTCTCAATCTCGCGCCGGATTCTATCTGTCTACCTATACTTTGAAGTTGTGTCTCCAAAATAATGTTTGGTAGAAAACAATCGAACAAAATAGTGTAGATATTAAATTAGATAATATACATATATACATATATTAGATAGATTTGTAAAAATTATGGGTTTACAATGATAAAAATTATATTATTTATGATTTTCCTAAGATTGCAATATAATTGGCCTATGGTGTGTTACTGATGCCAAATGTATATATAACACATGTTTGGGTATTATTAATTAATTTTATTATAATTTACTATTATACTTAGCTCAAAGAATATCTTGTAAATTAAATATTATTATTATTATAATTTTCATGATTTGAAATGTAACATTATTCCATTTCCACCATGTATAAATTATAACTTTAACTGTTTATGATATAAGCTTGTATTTTTACCTATTTTATTGTAATTTTGGTTAAAATAATAATCAACTTTATTTATACGCGTTGTATAATACATAGAGTTTATCAACTGTTTTAAATAATTTCCAAAATATTATATTATTTATTTCCAAATCGCAATACATCGCGAGTTGCGTTTGAGAAATTGCGACCAGTTCACGAAACTAAAATCAAATCGAATCGCATATATAATGCAACTTTGCGAATTGCGATTCGACCGCTTGATGAAACTGTTTCTTAGCAAAGTAAAGTTTTGCGTGCGTCATTCAAATTCATGAGGCTCCATTTCAACCGGAAACAATTAGTAACCGTCTGTCAGATACCGGGTGCAATTTTTAAATTAGTACCTGTATGGCGCATTTTTCAAATTAGTACAATCAATAAGAATTAAATTTCGCGCGAAATCTAGTTTTTAATTAAATGACCGTTTTCACAAAGGCGTTATACGAAGTGACTGTCAGTTCCCTAAACTCTTAAATGATTCTCTAAAGGTATGTTAAAGGTATGCTAAAAATTCTCTAAACTCCTAAATGAATCCCTATATATGCTAAGAATTCCCTAAACTCCAAAATGAATCCCTAATTGTATGCTAAGAAAAAAAGACGACCTTGGTCATCCCATTTATAGTTTTAATTTGAAGAAAACTTAGAAGCAGACGACTATTGCTCCGACAGTGTTTGTGAAACGTGTCAACTGCCTGTCTAAATAAATTTTCAGACTGGTGCCGGTTCAGGTTGTGGAAGTGAACTTAAAGGTAATCCAGCTGCTTATTCCTCCTATTTCTGTTTTCTGATTTCTTTGTTGAGGTTGTAGGCATACACTTTATGAACTAATCTGGCGCTAATTCCACTTTACCTGCAGTTTTCTCTTGCATTGATTCACTATTATTTATGATTTTCTCAAACTCATTTTGACTAAGCGCAACCATTTGTCGGAAGACTTTATCATTCAAAATTGGTTTAGAATTTATTCTCACATTACTAAGTATGACCTGATTACGCTCTAAATATGCATATTTCAGCTCTTCTCCTGGTAGAATATGTCTTCACACTCGTAAATAGTCTGGTGTCAGCTGATGAAGATCAATGAATAGATAAGAGTAGAAGTTGTCTACAACTAATACTGTTAAGTTTGACTATTTCGCCACACAAGCCACGGACTTATGAATTATTTGGGCATGTACTGTTGGCGCAAAGAGTAAACCCACGCCAAGGGGGAGGGGGGGTGAGCTGAAGACGACCGTTCAGTGTCACTGGCTGCGCGTTCCATTTATACGGTTCGTGCCCTGTCATTGATTAAACGTACTCGATTGTGATTGGTCGGGAAGGGGAATGGAGGGGAGTGAGGTGGGGTCACTCTCCATACTGCTAACATTGAATCAGTTAGTGACATACGAGCACTAATTCATTGTTACTGACCTATTATAGTAAGTAATTTTATTTAAACAATTACCTTTGTTTGATCGTCTCGAATAAATTATATTTTTTTCAAATAGATTATATTTGATTGAATATATGTAATGTAGTTCTATTTTTTATGAATTATTTTAATGATGCTCTTAATAAACTAATGAGTAGTGCTAACACCAAATTTAGGATTTTTCTAGTGATTTAAACTTCTTATCGTGATATATAACTATCATATATATATATTTTTTACTTTTTATATATCTGCAGTTTCTCTGAACTATATGTTCTACTATAGCTTACCTTAACTCATTCAATGTCATCGATCACGTTTCGCGAAAAGTTCAGTGGTGTTTGCATTCAGCTTTTTAATTTTGGCCTCGAAGAACATGCGAAACGGGAGGATGAAGTGAAACAGTTCTGGGAGTGCATAGACGATACAAAGAAGGACAATACGGAAATTGCTACTACTGCTATTGCTGAGTTCATGGAATATAAGGCACTAGTGGGTTACAAATTAAAATTATGATTTAATTTGTTTTCTGTTTCATAACAAAAAACCGATTTATCATTTTGGTCTTTTGATAATATGCGTAGTCAGTTTGTTTCTTTAAATAAACTTAGTTGCTTTAATTTATTTTTCATAAATCATAAATATACATAATTATAATACATATATAATAATATGATCTATAATACATGGAGTATAAAAAGCCATGTATTAAAGCAATGTTTTTAACACTGGCATTAATTACAAGTATACGTAATATACTACTTTTTAGTAGTGAAAGCATGTATCTGGTGAACATTTTGCTATTTTTACTTTTATTTAGACCTTCCACGACTTGAACAGTATATCAGATCAGGTGAAAACCGAAGAGGTCACTAAGCAATATAAGGTGGAAGTCTACAATCTCTGGAATAAATTGATGTCATACGAACTGCAATTAGTGGACCAACTGGAAGATGCTATCAAAGAATTCGACAGAAACCTTCACGACTTGATGGCCTCTTTCCATGAAAATGCTCGTGTAAGTTGGACATTGTTACGATTGACAAAATTAGAATGTATATCTACAAAGATCAAATAAAATAGTTTACACTTTTTCAAAGAAATATAAACTAAATTTATTTACCAGCACATTAAATATATTTATGTAATTAAATAATACAGGTGTAAAGCAGATTTAAAATTCATAATAGTGTAACAGATTAAAAAAATAATGTCCTGCCTTTTTATTAAATATTTTTGACGAAATTTTTTATTGGCTTTGTAAAGATGCTGTTTACCTATTTGAAACAGAAGACAATTAACATCTATTTTTTAAAGAAATGCGTACATATCTACATGGTTCGACGAAATTCTATAAATGTTTAATGTGCTTCTATAAAACATATCTATGTCTACAAAATTAACTTTTATATTGATCAATACCACAGAACAAATTATATTCACGTTATTATTTATACATAATTGTATGCAGTTCATATATAACATATATTCGGCAAGTATTCGTCCGATTTACTGGCGAGTTAAAAATGTTACTTTATTATTGTTATCTTCTGAAGTGTGGGTACTATTTTATATAAATAATTACATTGAAATATATACTATTTATATTATATGTCTATGTATATAAATTTTTTTTTTCTATATATTATATATTATTTTTCTGTATCATTCTATATATATAGTTATTAAAATTTATAAATACATTTCCTGTTACATATTTTCTATTTGCAGGCGTTCATGTCTCAATGTCGAGACTTGGAGAATCAGCACAACGAACGACTTATGGAATTCGCCATCATCATTCTCGAGAAAGTTTTAAAAAACGAGCTTGATGATGAAATTTCTGAAGAATTGCGATCGGTAATTATCATTTATATTCTTTGATTTGTAATCGATTGGATAGAAGTTGATTTGAATTCATTATCATTTTTTATATATCTTATTTTAAATTTTTATTGTTACTATTAATCATGTCCCTTTTTCTTTATTTTATCCTGTTTACTTCTTTCTAGTGATTCAACTTATTTTTAAGAATTCAAAACTAGCTTTAGGGGTTCTTTCTTTTGTTTATTATTATCGAAAATTCACCAAAATTATACTAGACATAAAATGATTATCTGAAAACATGTTTTATACAACAGAAAACCAATATAAATAGTATGTTTCGATTGAAAAAAATAATTGATTATAATAAATGACATTTTCTTAAATTATTTTATGATAAATATATTTTTCTATGGAAGAAGACAACTCTATTATGTCAATGGATGAAATTTAATCATTAGGCCTAAACAGGCATTTTTACACTGTAGATTATTTCACAGAATCAACCATTTCTGCATCCAGCTCTTTTATCAATTCATAAATAATAATAATTTACTTTGTTTTGCTAAATATTCAACTGAAATTAATTCGGACAGATCGTTGTACGCTATTTTATACATTTATTGGGCTCTCTTTTTCTATACATATGTTCAAATCCTTACATAAAATAAATTTGCAAACATAGTTCTTTCAGAATCGATTTTTTAAGTATTTACATCTATTGTGATCATACCTTTTTTATTTCTTAATTGTCGAGCTACAATACTTTTTATTTCAAGTGACGAATATACCGACTTACAACCCTTCAACTTTGGGTTTACTTAATATTAATAATAAATTTATTGTTTTTAACTAAAATTGAGTTAATCGTTTCTACTTATAAATATATTGATTCCATTAATTCTAACAAAAAGAAATTATTTATAATCTGATAACTTTTAGTCAATTTAAATGAGGTTTAAAATGTTTTTTATTTTATTCATTAATTGCTTACCTTATTTTTTTAAATAAATTTCCACAAAATTGAAATCTTCCACCTCCCAATTACTCAAATCATTTTACTGTTAGTGATTTTCATTTAATTTTACTTAGTAATTTATTGTAAATGTCTGTGTATCACAAAGTATACATACAAGTTTTACAAAACAGCTTTGAAATGGTTTTTTATACTCTTCCGAAACTTTTATATCTAAATTATCCATCATTATTTGCTTTCTATATTTTTCTTTAATTTAGGATCCGGTAAGTTAATATTTATCTTTATAGCATATTGCTTATATTTCTGCGTTTTGTAGTTAATTTATTTACTGTTATTGTTGTACTTTATTGGTGTAATATTCTTCATGTTGCCAGTTATAAATTGCTATATCTACATCTTACCCCTGCTCTTATATCTCTGAAACAATTATTCTTATTACTGTTTAGTATGCGTAAATAGTTTCTTTATGGTTATTAAATGTTTAGCTTCTGCTGGAGTAACACATACTCGTATATATCTATTAAATTAAGTCAGCATTAGATAAACTAGGCAGCTGTGGAAATGCAGTAGCTATATAGTGCCTTGTTGAAATAGTCTTATTGCCTTCTTGACAAGATTAAATTTTATTTATTATTATAACCGAGAGCTTGGTAAATATTCAAAGCGAACTGGCAAAGTACATACTCAACATATTAAGTAAAACTAGCAATATAGTATAGTTTTCAGACTTATTTTTGTACTCCTACTCTATACTGTTAATATATTTATTTCATTTGAAATATACTTGTATTCAAAGATTTTTAAATGAATAATGTATTTAGGTATAGTTTTCTATAGTATGCATTATTTAATAATATATATTCATATGCGAGTTCATTTTATTTTGTATGTACATTTCGTACATACTTATTTTGTCGTACTTTTACGTCCTTTTTATATGTAATAATTTGCTTATGGAGATCTTTCATTTCACTCATATAAATTAACTTTATTTGAATATTTACTTATTTATATATTACGTTTTAAAATATACGTTTTTACTTATTGAATATGTTTACTATGTTCATTTATGAAAACTATATCCATGTTTTCAATTAGTTTTAAACTTTCTAACATATACCGCAATAGAATATCACAATACATATAGTGCTTTTATAAAAAAATACAATTATGCTTCATAAGTAAATACCTATAAGTAAACACCTTATGTACCTATATTACTATATATACAAAATATAAACCTTAATGTTACTTTATTTTTGGAAATAACAATTATCCTTAGAAAAAGTGTTAAAAATTATATTATACAGTCGGAATTTTTACCACACATTAACTCAATTAATTATTATTGTTAAACATTTTTCGTGTCGGGCTTTTATCATATTAGATCTTTGTGGACAAGGACTCCGTGATGAATGCAGTCCAGTCTTCACACGACATTCACCTACTCAAGATCGATAATCGGGAAGACGAATTGATCACAAGAAGTGAACAATGGATGCGAAACCTTCTCTCTAACATCCATACAGAGGAAGAAATTCAACGGAATCGGGAGCGTATCTCGGAAATCAACCACTTGATTGATCATTTGCGAGAGGACATTGATAACCTCGAGCTGCCAGGAGTCAATTATTGATCTAAATCTAATAAAAGTGCAGCGCTGACACATGTAACTTCTTTTTATATGCATATATAGTATACTATACATCACTCTTGTTATGTATACAATTTTTACTTTTTCACTTCTAAAATTCTCATAATAGGTATATATTGTATATTGAATATTGCTGCTCTGATAGTCTGTAATAGCCTAAATATGATACTCCAGTGTGTCTATGTGTTTGTGTAATCAGTATAAGATCTAAGTAATACTTTATAGTTACATTTAAAGATGTGATATGATTATAAATTGTACATTTTGTGATTTTACTTCTCTGGCCATATGCGTAATTTATAAGAATATAAATTGTTTTTTTTTCAAAGCAAATATATGAAAAAACATAGTTATTTATACAGTTTTATATATATAAAAAATCAATTCATACATATCTATATACTAGTTATTATATTAATTAGCAATCAACAATAGCGATTTATATAAAAAGGACTTCGATCCATATAACATTTTTAAATTGTGATTGTGATTGGCACCTTGGTGAAGAGTACGGGTTAGGCATTGAAGCATCCATTATAAGGCATTATACATGGGTTTTTTCTATTTCGTTTTTAAAGTACTATTTACGAATTTCGACACAGGTTGCTCAATATTGAAACTCAAAATTATACATAGAGTATAGATGGATGCATGCTAAGAATTCAAGACTTGAAATTGATGCCATTGTATGATTTGTTCATCGGGGTGCCTCAGCATAGCTCGCCAATGGTCCAGCTCGCTTCTCCGGGAAAACATTTCGGAACCAAATACGATGAAACCAAGGGGTTTGTCTGAAATATAAGTATGAATTACATTATACGACATAATATTAACAAATAATAATGATATAGATAATTGAATGTACTATAGGAAATTTAATAGTTCGCTACTTATACATTTAAAAATGTCAAAGGCAAATGGTAAAATAGATCTCTCATATTTTAATAAGAGAAAAATACTGCTATTATTAAATTATAAAATGAAGAAGAGGCATTATAAATATTTATAGTGGGATTGATAAAGAAAACAATTTGTTTAACGATACATTTAATTATTTATATATTTCGCATAGTTAACTAGTTTTTAGTAGTTAATCTTATAGTTATTTATAATACAGTTATGACGGATTTCCAGTTAATACTGTAAATATTTATCTGTTTCAATTCGTTCAAAACTTTTATATTATATGTATATAGGTACATACATATGTGCATATATAACTTATATGATAATATAATGTCTATTGATTGCTGCTTTTATACAATACTTAATGATCATATATATTGTTAAGATTCGTTATTAATATGTATGTATTCTCAGATTATACATATGTTAATACTATATATCCAACTTTCAATAGTAGATCTCCAATATAACAGCAGTGAATTCCTTTTGAATAATCTCCGCAATTTATTTAAAAATTAAAGATTATTTTCAGAATCTACTGCAAATATTAAAACATAACTAACAAAGTACAATCCACTTTGAACAGTCATCTTAGCAAAATGTTGTTAAAAGATAAATAATTATGAATAGTAAATGTTCGCATTACAACCAGCATAGTTGAATTGAACTGAATGGCCTCCAGTGGTCACTGTCTTCTCAGTGCTTCCCTTGTAGATATTCACCAATTCATAGCTTGATTGAATATTTTTGAAGATGTGCCATAAATTGCAGCAGACATTCTCTTCTCGTAAATAGATGTGTCAATGTATGCAGCATCAGCTGCACCATTGATGCGTCCGGTTTTTTCTGTACTATCTCAGAGGAATTCCAGCTGACACAAGTCGATTCTTAGCAATACGTCTCAGACTTGTATTTGTTAAGAACTTTTCTGATCCAGCAAATAAAGTTTTGGTAGCCGATTCGATACTATGTATACCCAAAGGACTTGCTTTGTAACAAACATCACTAGACGAGTTTGTTTTACAGGTCAAATAAAAATATGAAGAACCTTTAAAGTTGTGACTTTCAGGCCGATGGGAAACAAATTCTTTGTAAAGCGAGACAGCACATTTTTTCAGGGTATTGAGGTCTTGCGTAGATGCGAGTCCCCTTCGGCTCCATTCTACAAAGTTTGAGACCATACGATTTCTTTTTTGACATCCTTTCGTTATAAAGTAGGTATTCAACAGTGATATAGGAACACAATTTGATTTGTGAATTTGGTCCGAATTTGTAAATTCGATATCGTCCGAAACTGATACAAAGCGTGAGTATGATGATGATGTTGATACTGTTGCGTCCATTTGGTCTAGTAATGCAATATCCGCTTCAGTAGGCCAGGCTTCCATTCCATCTACTACGTTACTAAACAGATCTCCGAAATCTGCCATAATGTAGAAGTGTATTTTTAATAATGGTTGCCTTGGATATATCTGATTAACTAATTGATTATCGGATTTAAATGACTACAGAATCTATTCGCCTATGACTCATAGATTCTGGTCATTTAAATCCTCTAATCAATTAGTTATCATATACATAATATACTCTTAGAAACATTTTGTGCAGTGTAGAAAGTAGAAAGACTAAATAATATGGACACAAATATTCAAAGAAACTTAATTCTATCCAAAAGTTTACAGTATTAATTACAAGCATCTTCTATAAACAAAACGCAGAATCACAGAGAAAAATACGCAATATAACACACAAATAAACGGGGTACTTAAAAATATATATAATTTATAATATAGCAATAAAACACAAATAATAGTATAATGAATTCACTACTAACAGTATAATAATAGATAACGTAATATAATAAGTAATGCATGAATGTACAAAAAATGTATAATTTATAGTAAAACACAAATAAAAGACTGACATTTAAGAGAACGACAAATGTGAAAATATTGTCGAAATATGAATTCGTAAAATACTTAACTTTGTGGAAAATCAAAGTAATCCCTATAATGAAATTATACTAAATTTAAACAGCAAATATGTAGATTTGTTTGTTTTTAAAGCTGTTAATGTTTGATTAGCCTGAAAACAGTACATGCCATTTCTATATACATGTAAACTAGAATACTCAGCATCATGTATTTAAAACTCAACAACATTTGGACACTCTATGTATACTTATTAATAATATTAGTAATTGCATATTTTAAAAACCTTCGCGTTGAATCAATGTCGCTCAATGCAATTAGATATTACCATTAAAATATATATCAATAATTAATTGTTTTTTCTTAAACCAGTTAGTTTTTGATAAATTTTATGTTTGGATCAGTCCGAGTAAACTGTTTTATTACTTGGAGAATTTATTCAAAGTTTCCCTAATAATGAAAACAAACCATCGTAAGAGAAATTCAACACAGTGCTTACCAGGCCACCAAGCTTCTGAATATATTTGAAGGCATCAAGAACGGTGCAAAAGCTAACATTTTTCCTTGTTCCCATGGATATGAACCGCCTACTCAGTGAAGGGTCATCATAGGTCCACGATACAATGGGAGCTCGCAGGACTGAAGCAAGGGCTTCATTCTTCACGTACAAGATGGCAACTGCCCAGTCTGTAAACAGCCATTTATGAAGATTGGCTGAACGAAATAGAAGAATAAACATTGAAGCAACAAATAACTAAGTGTAGTAACTGTTGAATTTTAGCACACTAATAGTGAAATATGGCCGGCGGGTTGGCCTAGTGTTTAAAAATAGAATGATACTTGTTGTCTGTAGCTTAAATTAAATTATGTTAGTTATTTTGGTGGCAAACATTAAAGTGAAATATTAATTTTGTTAACAGTTTAAATAAATCAAAAGTTAAATAAATGAATTCAATATTACAGCGTAGACGTAGCTCTTTCATTATAGTGTGATCAGAATTATCCAATGAAAATATTATCTTCTGAATGAAGGACTTGTCTTATTTAAAAAAAAACTGTGTGATTTTTTGACGTTATATATTGCCTTTTTATAACTCTGTATATTATACCGAGCTCTAAGGCTAAGAAAGATCGAATACAAATAATATTTTATAAAAATCAACATTTGTTATTGTACGATTTGTGAGCATGTTTGTATATGTGTCGTACATATATAAGGGCACAACAATGATGGACAATTTAATTAGCTGAAGATGAATAAACAATATTGTTAGAAATGTGACAAATACTTAAGTAAAAAAAGTATCAATAAATATCAAATGTCTTGAAAATATTAATGGGAGACATATATATATATATATAGTGTATAATGTATAAAACTGTATGAATACTACCTAGACTATTTTTAATAATAGTATTTATAAAAGTATTGGCTCCAAAATTTAATTTACTCCACCATTATTCTCCACACTTGTTTGGTTTAGCAAACATTTCCTTGTGATTGAAAACAATAATGACTATAGAAGTCTGACTACAGTAATATGTCTATATTACGGATACCCAAATATAACTAAAAAATGAGTAAATCAAATGATTAATATTATTTCCAACCATTAAATATATTAAACTGTAATGTCGAACTCACAATAACTAAATCTTTCATTAAAAAATGTAACGTGCGTTCATAAATCTATATTTTTGTTATATTAGAGTACCATTCAGCTATATACCTAACCTCTTGACTCCTCTGTTTTCGGATAAATGCGCTGTAGTATGAGTATTTTTTCAATGAAGTGATAAGATATTAACTTAATTCAAATCACGCATCTAAACTTACATACGTTATGTTTAAGGTACTATGGAGTTTGTATTATCACAGATATATAACACGAGTTATATAAAGAAATGAATGATTAGAATTAGGTAACATCATTACTTCATTGAAAAGATACTCACACCACAGCGTAAGCTGGATTAAACGATATTCATAAGGTGAAAAGTATACTGTTTTTAGACACTTGCTATATTATCGAAGAATAGAATATTTAGTTATTGTGGGTCAAACGTTTATTATGATTAACATATAGTACAATGCATACCGGTACAGTGTATATAGTACACACTACGTATCATTAATATATTAATAATATTAACGATTATTTTGTGAAATTATTTAAAAGTTATTTAAATCAATTTTGTTAAATTTTTAAAGAGCGGTAACAAGGGTTATATTTATGTTAATTATATTAGTTAAAGCTGTGTATTATTTACTTACTTATTGTTAGATTGTTTGATAGGAAACCTTTGCTTTAGTGAGCACCAATACCACGAAAATAATAAAATTTTGAGAAAGTATTTCAATTTCAATGACGTTTTTGGAATATTATATATATTCTTAAAGTTAATTATTTGGGGGACAGTAAACAGATAAATATATATATATATGTATATAACATAAAGCATATAGAACATTTGTAATCATATAGTCTCACCAAGATATAAATCAGCTCCAATAAGGTCTAGATTGAGGTCCATAATTTGTCCTGGTGCATGTGCTCCATCAATAACAACCATAACATCCTTTGACTTGAAGAAGGCTGTCAGTTGCTCTATTGGCATCAGTAAGGCTCCAGTGGAAGTTATGTGTTCTTTCAAGGGTGAAGGTACAATTAAATTTTAAGTAAAAAGTAATATATTGGATGATTATATATTAAGACAAATTACATATTTGAGACCTCGGCTAAAAAATATAATCTGCATGTCATTCTTTTTTTCAAATAAAATAAATGAATATATTTGTAGTTTAATATTATCACTCCTGGATTAATAATCATATACGTCTTCACTGTTATTATAATTAGTAAAAAGTATTGCATTATCCAGATTGGTAAATTGGATCAATGAATATTCCTCCAACATTTCTTATTATCGAATATTGTAAAAAGGACCTCTATAGAGCAAATAGCACATTATAGGCTGCCAGTTGTAAAATAGAAAACTTAAAATATAAATATTTATAAATGTAAAAATAAAATAAATAAGCGTCTACACAATTAGTACTAAATTAACATATATACAATAGAAACACAGTAGAAATATTTAAAATGGGAATATTCTATTACTATTTTATTTATAGTCTATGTCTATCACTTTATACATTCGTATTTAAAATGAAACACATCGATGTTAAAGTGCAAAGTATGACTCACCAATAACAACAATTCGGATGTTGGGGTGATCCACGAATGCCTTTTCATAAAGATCAATAATATCATCGTCACTGGCAATAGGAAATTCAAGCTTAACATCAAACAATTCAGCTCCTGAAAAATAATTAAAATCATGTTTATCATTAGTAGAAAGTTGTGTATATCCCTTGGCAGCATAGTAATTAAGAAAAACAGATATAAGCAGATATAAAACAAATATATAAGTAGAAAGATCGATCTTTGTACTACAC
>JAYRBW010076294.1:0-24863 GCA_036023295.1 Invenusta paracnida | reverse complement strand
TGAAAAACACCCTATTTTCAACTATCCTATATTACCTACTACATAGTTCGCTTAGCTTTACTAGCTAACGACCTATTTCCATAGGTCTAGATATATATGTATATGAAAGAAAATACCTCTTTGAGGATTTCGTGGTAGTGTTAGATAATAATATTAGTGTAATATTTATAATATTGAATGAAAATTCTGAGAAATCATAATTTCTAAAAATGCAGGTATATTGAAACATTATATTTTATAGTAGGTATAATGAGTTTTATGTTAAAATAAATGTATCTATTCAATTTTTAAATGATTTAGTTGTAGAATTTATTTATTATAACGGTAGTATTTAATCATTTTGTCATAATATTCCACCGTTTAATAAAAATAAAAACGATGCATATAATATTAGCTGTCATCCACCTGTTTAAGTATAGATAACTATATACTATGTATAACAAATATTACAATACTTTCCATAATAAAGTTAATCAAAAAGTAGATATTTCCAAAAATAAAGGTATTATATAAACTATTTTGTTTAATTAAATGTTTTATAAAACATTTTTTTAACTATTAAGAATTAAAAAATTATATTTCTAGATTTATTTAGTTATTACAACAATTCAGAATACGTAACTTTTTATAATAATATTAAAACAATATTATTGGAATATAAACAAAGAAGTAAAATTGTTAAAGCTTACATTAATCTTATCAGTAACTATTTTTAAACAGGTCAAGATCCTTGAATGCAACACTTACATGTGTAAATTTGTAACACTCTATACATATAATTGATGAGAAATTATATTTAAATATAACGCTTTACCAAAACACAGTAAGCTTGCTTATTAATAAATTATCATACGTGGTATTTAAACAATAAATTATGTTCCTAAATATTTGACTGGCTTTCAACATTATATAAATTATTTTTTGGCGATAATTCAAAAGAATTTTTAATCACAAAGCATTGGTTTCATTACAATGCAAATATGAGATTAATTTATGCACGAGTTACTTCTCTTAGACCCATATTTGCAATACCTTTAATGTTCATACCTACTAAAAATAAAGCCATGGGTCGGCGAACACAAACCTGGCGGAGACCGTGGTCGTGAATGAGACTGTATCCTTATGTTTGGTGAGAACGGAACTTCCAGTGATGTCTTCCCAAGTGGCCGGCTCAGTGCCACCAGTGATGCTGCAAAGTAGGCGCAGAGTGGCCGAGTCACCCTGGTTGATCATCCCGTGGGACGCCGCCGTGGGCAGAGGCATTGTCAGAGTGATGGGCTTGTGAAATTTGCGCCTACGAGGTTCAATGGTCACGATGGGCGAGACAGCGACTCGGTTGCCAAAGAAGCGGATCACCAGATCGCGGGGAACCGGAAGAGTCTATTTACGAGGAAGTATAAAATGGAAGCTATTGTAAAAACTATGTACCTATATTTAGCGATTTATAAACAGCTAAAAAGTAAATAAAATGTTGAATATTTTTATTCCAAACTTTTAAACATCATATAAATATACATAGTGTATACATTGTCTCACCTGAAGTCCCACTCTAATTTTCTTTTGGAGCGCCTTCTCGGGGAAAACT
The DNA here is from genome assembly GCA_036023295.1 of Invenusta paracnida. Classification (NCBI taxonomy): domain Eukaryota; kingdom Metazoa; phylum Platyhelminthes; order Proseriata; family Coelogynoporidae; genus Invenusta; species Invenusta paracnida. Next base: position 23,278 of record JAYRBW010076294.1, on the reverse strand, counting down.
GCCTGAACTTGCGGCACGACAGTTGAGCTGATAACACCACCTTCAGCGCCAATTAGAGCAGTTTCCTGGCGCACTCGTGTAACCAGAGCGAAATACTGAGGGAAATCAGTAGTCAGAATGCGGACTATACGCTTGGATCGGAGCTCCTCGTTCGTCAAAAGGCCATCTATGCAACAGGAGAATTAAAATAAATTGCCCCATTAAAAAACGAGTACATGATTTATAAGAAAAATTTGAAATTAAACGGACAAGTAATACAATAATACAACGGACATATCAATTATTTATAGAAGAAAAAAATTGAAAATGTTGAATGGTTATTTCATAAACTTAATCATTGATCATTATAGATAACCAACTTAATTGATCAGGAATACATAATATGATGTACAAAGATGTAGAAATCGATAACTTCACCGTTCCATGTCTGATGTGTGATATTAGCCATTTTCAATATTTTACTTGTTAATGAAAACTTGTTGTTAAACATGCATAACACTAAAAAAATAATCTGTTGATTAAAAATGGGATACTGGAATATAAGCATTTAAAGAAAAAGTAAATTTTAGTGTAATACACAGATTTTTTTAGATTTATAAATCCAATTTAAAAATTATTATTATATAAACAAAACAAAAATATATGTATATACCTATATATACAAGTTGTATATTAATTTGTTAAGTTTACATATAAGCAGAACAATATATCGTGTATAAATAATTATTGAAATTATTAAAATACTAATAAGTACAAACAGAATTAATTATAAATTATAAAACGTTATATCAAAATGTAAACTAATTGAAATCCTAAGCATTTCAAGAAAATCAATTTTGTATAATAAGTATATAGTCTATATTCTAAGGTTAGTGACTGAAAATTGAATGACACATCATGTAAAATTATATATATGTAATTCAAATGATGAGTGTAGATAAATTATTGATTATACAAATTATCCATTAATTATTGACTAACCGAAATGTATCCCAACAGTATCATGCACCGCCTGCTCTGTGGCCACCATGGTGTGCTCTTTCCACTGCTTGCCGTCATCCGACCTCAAAACAACCGTCTCACGTTCCTGTCCACGTAGGGATGCGTAGTGGGGGACCTCAAAAAGAATGGGAGACTCAAAATGAGCAGTCCCTGGCCCCATTTCCATAATTCTGAAATAGTAAATATCGCATAAATATAACAATAAATTGCACTAATTGGTATACATTGATCTGTAATTATATTTGTAATTTTACAATTACATACATATGTATATTCATGATCCTCAATATTTGTTATGTAGAGTAATCAAAAATTGGCGTAACATACAAATAAACAATAAACAATAAATTGATAAAATTAATAAAAATTAATCACATATTCAAAAATACATAAGAGTAAGAATCCATGAAGAAAGCCGTGAAATTTCAAAAGAAGAGTTTAAATATAACTGGTTAATACGAAAAATGTTGTATTACTATTATTCTCCCTTCGAGCATATTATAGGCTTGTGTTTTGCAAAAGTGCAGCTTCGCTTCAAACGATCCAAGGGTTACTATGATCTAAACATCATTATGAATGCACATGTACCTGCAAGCAAGTCCTTCGCCATCATTGAACATGGGAAGATTGTTCATCCTATCTCCCCGGATAAGTCGACATGTGATCCTGGTTGGTGACGCCGTGGCATTCGGAGGGATGAGAATGCGGAGGTCTGAGTATCGTTGCGCTCTCATCACACCACCTCGAGCGTCCACCAGAAAGGATACCAGGAAGCTGAATCGAAATAATCGATAATATAATCAATAAGTCAATAAGTCAATCTTGGAAAGGTAAACAAGATATTTGAAAATGATCAAATACAAAATAAACTTTGAAACACACTTCTCTGTTTATATTAATATTAAATAGATATTTACTAGTAGATATTTACATTACTAATAGTACATTCATTAGATACATACATTACACACATTTTTTTACTATTATGATAATATTATCAAAATAATCGTTTTAATATTCGTAAATGTGAAACAACATTCCGTCCAAAACGGATACATTTGTGCATGTTTAATAGCAAAATTTCTATCTCCTCAAAATTCGTAAATTATACGAAAACTATTCTGCAGTCATAAGTAGCTTTTACTCTTGAGTACATAATTCATAATTTGTAAATACAGTTCGAGTTTGGTGTTTGCAAAGTAACAATGATGAAATTTGTTTAATTATAATTTGAGCTAAAATATTTAAAAATATGTATTTTGATCCACATACTTACCTAAGATAATGTTTGAATAATAATATATATAGGTATATTTATACAGCTATGTACAATTATTTATACTAACAGAGATTTAGTTAAATATACATGATTAGTCGAAAACTAGTCTAATTATAAAATGAACGAATCTTGAACTTTAGAAAAAAAGACAATCATAGAAAAAATTATGCATTTAAAACTGAATGCACCTTTATAATGTACTTATAACATTTAAGCTGACAATTTTATATAACGTTAATTAATAATAAATTATGTATTATGCAAATCCTGAAATATACCTAGGTGAATAATCGTCTGAAATTTAAAAATTCCCAAATCAAATATAAAATCACAATTAATTTAAAGGTCTCAATATAGAATCAAAAGAATCTCAATTAATTCAGAAAATTTAGACGTAGGCAGCATTTGAAAAAGTTTATTGTTGACTAAAAATGTAATAAATATTATAATAGCATACACATTCATGTTCAAGTACAGTAATTCAGTAATAGACGATAAAAGTAAAACGAGTATCTTTAAAAAAAGGATAAAAACTTAGTTCCGTAGCTTAAAATACAAAAATAATTTCAGTAAATTGGCTTGATATATTTGTTTTAATTAGAATCGATATGCTTTTATTTTTTTACTTTATTTGTACAAATATCGAAACCGTTATATGAAAAAATATCTTTTTTATAATAAAAAAGGAAGTCAACTATTTCCAATAAAGCAGTAGGTATAGAATTAAGAGATCAACTTACGTACATCAATTGATCGAAATCGTGATAAGTAATATTAATATAACAAGTGTCTGTGTAAAAAAATTCTTTCGAACTGTCTTTTTAAACTGAGTTTTTGTGTGATATATTAAATATTTTTAAAGTAGTTTTCAAGATTTATTAGATTAAAATTAGTAAAGGCGATTTTCCACCGGAGCCAAAACCATGATTTTTCGCCGAGCCAATTTGTTACAGAAAACTACTGGACAGAACATACGCCCTAGCGAAATATATTATATATACCTAGTTCTACATTCATACTAATTTTCAACTTCATCAATCAATAACTGTAGTCATTAGTGGTCAAAATATAGCCCGAAACACTATTAGACACTAATTAAACATGTAATTAAAATTAAAAAAATAGTAGAAAAGAATCTATGGCTATTAAACCTTTACTGCATTTTATTTTATTTCTATTAGAACATTAATTCATTTACTACACAAGCTATACTAATATTAATTACATCTCAAATGTGACTTGTATACCTAAACTGAAACTTTTAACGTGCGTTTCCTTAATTTACTAGATTAAAAATCAGAGAAAATAAAAAAATCCATAAGTACTCACTCATCTCCACGAGAAATAACACGAACCATCTTTAATGGATAATATAGTAGATATTCTACACAAGAATAAACGAAATTTCTTTTAAATTGAAGATCAGTGTTGAAGAGAGATTGCAGTGTCACTACGATATTAGATCCAACTTTAACATTGACACAAACAGATCGTATTCTTCGTAGGTAGACAGGTATAGGTATTATATTCCAAATGTGATGTAATTACAATAATAATATTGTATTATAGCTGTATCAGCGAGAAAGTACTGCCAAAATACCAAAACTAGTATGATATAGTTATATTATTCTATGCACTCTAATACACTGTAGCAGCGTGTTGACCAGCAGCGTTAATCCAACGTGCAAAACCAATTCCTAAATTACATCGAATGCTGGTGAGATTTGCTACTTAGCTATTGGATATTTGAGCACTGAAGGGGGGCAAAAATCAATAACTGCCCAAACCAGCTGCAGGTTGTCACCAAAGGTATGCATGCATGCTATATGGCGATTAACAGTGTAGCTTTGACACTGGCTTTGTCCGCTTTGTGAAAACTTGTGATCTTCCTATCAAAAGTTTCGAAACATAACTTGTGGTATGCTGCATTGTATACATTATTATAGTTAATAAGTGAATTTAGAAGTTTCATAGTGCGTAAAAGTAAGTAGTTATAATATGTGTGATGTATGTGACTATTCCAACTAATTTTATAACCATTCTTGGTCCAAATTTTATATTAGAAGTAAAAACCAATAGAAATTTGAAAAAAACTACCTATTGGGATTAAGTTTATTAAATTCAATAGGAATAAAGATTCATTCTTAATCGTCGATTTTTATGTAATATTATTGTCATGAGAAGATAAATTGCGAAGCAAATTATGAATTGTTTACTTTGTTATAAGCTGTTAGTCAATATTTTCGGAACATAAATCACTGTGGCTACATCTAAACAATTTTTTTATGCAACAGATATTAAGATGCAAAATACACATTTGTTCAAATTCAAATTGGCTGATTGGAATACTAATAACTATTAACATTTTCAATTAATTTCTAATGTACGTATAATATTTTAACTATATTACTGATAGTAGTATAAAATAAATAATCTAAATTTTTGTTATTTAATAATCGAGTACCTAGTCTAAAGACTATTTTTACTTGTCATACTAAATTTTACGAAAAATAATTCAAATTTACAGTTTTATGCGGATAATATTAAAAACTTGATTGTGAGTTTCAATTTCATTATTTTAATTAACTAATTGTAGTTACAAATTGAATGGTAAATTGTTCTTTTAATTATTAATATAATGCTATGTACATATAGTTAAATATATGTTGCAAATGATTATGTTATTTCTGAAAGAAATATTTAACCTGTTTATTTTAAATATTTTAAAAATATTAATACTTTAATAAAACGAAATACTTTAATAATGTTTAAAGTATGTAGCTAGCTAACTAAAATATTATTACCTACTTATTAAATAATTAATAATGACATTTACATAAATGAAATAATTAAATTATCTTAATAATTAAATTGGAGAAGCTTGACGAATTTAATGAATAGATACTTAAAATCAAAGAAAATGTAAAAAATATTCAAAAGTTAGATTTATAATTATTATAAATTGAAATATTTGAGTTGAGTAAAAGAATTACCCAGTTGTAACTGGTTTACGAATGATGGGAACATTTTCTGGTTCAAAGTCCCAATCTGTAGTACTGTTGGAGGCAAACTGCTGTCGATAAGTGGCATTTGATCGAATCAACTGAAATAAATATAAATAAAGAGTTTGAAAAATGTATTCAAAGAGAAATAATATACTGTGATAAAAGACTTTTTAAAGTTCAAGAAAAAATATTAAAATATTGTAGCATATCAAATATATCCAAGTATAAGGTACGTTCGTTTAGTGATATATTTTTTAACAATTTTTAGAAGTTTTTAATTGATTGAATAAACATTTTAAAGCAAGATTAATAATTCGTGTATAGCACGAATAATCAGTTGACAAAAATTAACATGTGAAGTGAATATCTACCCGGCCATGTGTATAAAAAACATTTTAAATGCTTTTAATTTAAGGTATGAAAGAAATCTTTAAATCCTTAAAAATCCTTTTTTCAGTGAAAACGTAACTTAAAAACACCTGCGACATGAGAGCCTATCGTACTGTCGGAAACCGGTACCATGTTATGAAATATATTGAAAGAATCGTGTAAAAAGAATTTTTGATTTATCAAATTTGATTTTCTTAATTAATCGATTGTACACGCCACTTTTATATTTATTCATATCAAATAGACTTAATGTGGATTTTTTAGTGGATTTCAAGGTAAAACTATATGTTATAATTATAAATATAACATATTTTCAACACTTAGACGTCTAAACTATATATCATTTGTCTTTTGATGATAAATATGATTAATTAAAAAACGAGAATGTATCTATTTCTTGAAGATACCCTAATATAAAATTCGGAGCGCTGCTTGTGTTGCAGTACTGAGATTCTAGCATATAGTGACCATGATAGTGAGTTAATATTAAGTTTAAATCTGTATTAGTAGATAGCTTGTGATCAAATCAATTCCAAATAATTATTGAATTCATTGGATTATACATGGAAATATACTGAATAATATTTTGTTTGGGGCGATAATATCGTGCTATATTTTATAATGCAGGAAAACACAAGAAAAATATGCTATTTTTTACTTCAGTATAGAATCAAACTCCTTTTATCGAATAACATAATTGATATCTATTATCAGCATTAATTAGAAATATTAGCATTATTTTCATTAACTAATAATTATAATAATATATAAATATATATACAGGTATATATGATGTCAGGATTACTATCATAAAAATATAAAACGTTTCTTTCCATTTAAAGATTGTTATACGTAAATAAAATATGGTAGACTTTATATTACATACCTTACAATTCACAATATGAAAATAGTTACCTAGCAAAGCTCTCTAATGCACATGTTAAGAAAATGTTACAAATTGTTATCAATGAATAAAAGTGTTTGAAAAACAATTTCAAGTGTTTTTAAGAGCATTAAAATAAGTTCTCTGACTTGTTGAGACGGTATATGTATAGTACAAATATATACATATATATATAAAAGATAGCATACAAACGAATACGTTTGTATATAATTAAATTTTCCGACACTGGTATATATGAGTTAGTCAATTTTGTGAAATAAACTTCAAAGTGAGGTGAGGGTGCTGTTTCCACTTAATGTAAGGCCAACTATTTTCAAACTAGTACAAAACATTGGTATATGTTTACCTCCTGATCCAAATTGGCAGAATTTGATCTTGTTAGATCAATTGGCGGAAACTAATTGGAATTAAGTTCAACCAATAACAGTAAATCTTAAGAGTTAAACGGGCAATAAAATCTAGAGACCCTTAATAAATCTAGACTACTCGATACACATTTTTATTTATTTATACAGGTTAAAAGAAAGTACATATAGTTTATATTAAGATTACAGTTCATTTAAAAAATTATAAAATATCTATAAATTAGTTATGAAAAAAAAGTTTTGCATTAACATTAATATAATGCATAAACAGGAATAACTTATTAATAATTTCAAATCACTTATTCCTTATATAGAATTTTATACGTTCGTTCTCATCTTAGATATAAATAATTGCAAACTATTTAAAAAGTATATTAATAAAAGAAAAACGAAAAATGTTTTACTGTTAAAATATATATAGCATTAGTATGAAAACAATCGATACATTTTTGTATAATATATGCAAGAACATTGAATTTAATCTTTAACATTTTTCCGAAGAAGATAAATAATATATTTAGTCTGTAAGAGGTACGATTTAACAAAAATTGTTCAATTAAGTAATGCACAATATGAGTATATGTAATTTATAAAAATAATTGCAGTTTTCCAGTTTCATTTATGAACAATTAATTGTAATGAAAGTGCATTTAACATGAACTAGTTTTCCAGTTTCATTTATGAACAATTAATTGTAATGAAAGTGCATTTAACATGAATACCTGCTCTCCATTCATATGATTACGAAGGAAGTCCGTGTTGTCTCGAATGGTATCAATGCTCATGTCACCTGGATTAATGGAAAGGTATAAACATCTAGACTTTAAAATATTTTATTTCAGCATAATCATCATAAATTTCTTCAATGAATCGTAATATAATCCAAATAAGTAAAACATACAAATAGTATATTAGAAAAAAATTATTTGTATACCTAGGGGTTATAAAAGAAACTTATTAATTAAGAATCATAAACTTGTGGTTAACTTATAATTAAGGTATTTATTTACATAAATAATAAACTGAAAGTATAAAAAAATTGGAAGTAGCCGGTATATTGGTAATTGAAATTATAGCCACAAAATATATACATGTGACAATGTAGATTGATCTTCCCAATTTACTTATTTAGTATCTACTTAGCATCACTATAATACAATAAACTGTATCTGAATTATTTTGATTGAAGTATTATAGTAATGATTATTATTGTTATATTGCGCGCAAAAAAGCTCAAAAGCAAGCAAAAGGGCAAAAAATATAACAGTTAGCAATACTATTAATTACAATTAGAAATACTAATAAGTAAATACATGAACTGAATATATTTAAATATATATATAATATATATTAACAAAATGTTGGCTATCCTGTCCGATTGCATGGCTTGCGCATTGCATTGCATCATGAGGTGAACTGTTCCAATAAAACAGTCGATAAAATAGTGCGAAATGTGGATTGATTTTTTCAAAATTTGACAACATCAAGACCTGTTTTAATGCGACAGGTGGTACCGAGACTAACATTGACACTTGACATACCAAGGCCATTTTGTTGGCTCTGATTGTTCCCCTGTCGGTGGGATAATTCCGAAAAATGTCGAGTTTGATTCAGGACATCAAGGCGAGTGAAACACGGTGAAGGTGGTATCGTAGTGAAGTCGATGTCATCTAGATTCAATTAATGTACGTACATAGATAGGTAGATGTACATAATTATGTGTGGATTTGTAGACAAATTTATAGAAAATATAGTAAGTTCTTATAGACACACACGCGTATGTGTAAAGGTATGCGCAAGTTAAAATTTAGCCTCTCGTGTTGACAGAGAAAACATCGAGTGACTTGAATCGAATCTAATGTGTATAATATCCTTTAGAATATGAATGTATATCTCTCCAATTTGTTTGCGTATAGGGCCAGACAACAATTAAGTGAATAGTGCAGTTTCCCGAAAAGACAATATATTGTGTGTATACATACAGAAGTTTAAACATCGATTTTGGTAAAATAACAACAACAGCAATGACACAAAAAAACAAGTACAGCACAAAATTATCACGCAAACAAAATCAAATCTGGTAAAAACGAAGCAAAAAATTAGTGTAAAAAAGCATTTGCGTTGGATTTGTTAAACGTATTTAATATTGTTTGAATTGTTTCCAGGTGTATATGAGTATCTGTGAGAAACGTTTCATTAGTATAATAACTTGGTAGGTATTAGAATGCAGATAAGTTAAACACCCTAATAAATAAAAACCTATGATTACGTTTTTAAATATTCCTATAATTATATAGGCATAAAGCGAGCGTAGCAAAAGCACCGAATAGCAAACTTGCAAGTGAATTGAAAGTAAAGTAAAAGTCCGTTTTGTATAAATTTTAGCAGAGTTAGAGTATAAGTGCAAGTCAAAATGGAGACTGCAAAACCACCAAAGCGAGCGGCAAAGAGTCAAACCTCGTGCAAGGGCTGGTGATCGAGGCTCCAGGGATGGCGTCTTCATGAAAGTTTCATCCAGATTAAGATCGCGAGAATGCGAATCTCCTTGACTTGAAACGTTCGACTGACTCGCTACAAATGCGTCATATTTTTGTAAGTTGATATAAAGTATTTCCAACCTCCGGTTTTATATAAACAGGATGTTTCAATAAAATTATCATATTATCAAGCCATGCTGCAGTAAAACTTTAAATTTATCTAACTGAATACTTCGAATAATATTTAAATATGATACAATTTTATTCAGGGATTTCACGACGTAAGTTAGTGTAATAAAATTTCTCTACATATTTTATTATTTTACCGAAAAATATTTCTTTAATAGGGCATTAGTGTCCCTAATAAAAGTATTTGTATTAAATAAAAATATTAATACATATACCATATTAATATATTTGAAACGTTATTAATATATTCAATATTTACTATACATTGTTAATGGAATGTATATAGAAGGACTTAAGCCTTTCTCGGAGCATTGTAATTAAATGTTTGTTAATTGACTTTCATATTAATTTATATACAAAATATTATATACAAGTATGTTACATTAATAATTAAGTATCAAACATTGATTCATTTATTAATAAACAAAAAACATGTGATATTATGAATACACATAGTTAATAACATTATTCACACAATTTGATTGATTACTGTTAATTTTGTTAACACATTAAACAGATAAATAAGTGCTTGTCAGCCAAAAGGTTTGTACCTATATAATATGAGAAAATAATATGTAAATATATTGCAAGTTAAAATATATTTCAAATGGTTAGACTTTTAATCAGCGGCACGCAAATAATATCATTATTAGATTTTAGTATACCAAAAATAAATAGATTAAATTTTTAAACACATTTAAATTCCTTAAATTTTTCATCATTTACATTATTAACTAATTTAGGTAATATGTTTGTAAATATTTATGTACCACTACAATGATTAAAAAAGTATAGATTGCAGCATTATACAAGTAATTTTAAAATGAATTAATATTTTACGATATAAAATGAATGGCTATGTAAAAAAATGTTTAGTCAGTGATGAAAGATTTTGTAGAACTTTTATAACCATCATCAAATGTTCGCAGTAACCATAGTAACACATTAAAGAATAAAATAATAATACTCTACTTATTTAACTATAATTAGGCAATATATAATATATTACACTGAATAATTATAAAGTATATATTAATATCTACAAATGGAAAGTAGCTGAATATTCATCCCATTTATGTTAATAAATTCAAAAGATATTACAGTTTTCAAGCCTTTTGTTTTTGTAATACTTATTATAAGAAATGGTAACTTTTGACTTTTTCATATTCAACTAAATTTTCACAAGTTTCATAATCAATAAATGCAAGAAACTTGAAATTAGAAATAATGAGCAAAGGGTATAACATTTTAAAATTAATAATATGTATTAAGGTATGATGTACATTCCTATTATACATATGCCTATACATCCATACTTACACACTCACAACCTATACATACATCATATGTATTCACACGTACATCTACTTACAAACATATGTATATATGTATATCCAAGTAGATTCAGATGTATATAATTGAGGTAGTAATTGTATGTAGATTCTGAACTACTTTTGCACTATAAAACGACTATTTTCATAATGCTCTGTATATCACTTAGTCATTAGAGTTCCGCTATATTCGTAATGTGCGTGTTAGAAATTGTTAAAAAGTATGTATATAAATATTGACCTGGTTTATAATATCTACATATTATATACTATAGAGGGAGAGTAGTGTCAAAAGAGAAAAATGCCAGCAGATTAGTTTATACACAGCATTAACTAAATATATCCATAGCTTATTCTATATGTTACCAGTTGATCCTCGTGATTTTAATGTGGCACTCTTGGAAACAGATTCTTAAAAAGAATGAAACAAATTATTTTACATTTTCATAATTCAAATAGTAGGTACGTATACATTTTTTTGCATTTCTATTTATAACTTGAACTGAGATAAATTAGACTGTATACCTATATTGAATTATCTCAAATCTTATATAAATTATATAACATAAAATAAACAATCAATATTTTTTACAATATATTTTGTGATGTATGTATAACTCTTATTCATGTTATTATTTCTAAAACTAGTTTAATAGTTTTAAACGAAATTTAGCATTACAAATCGTTAGTGGACTACAAAGAAATTGAATGTACCTATGCGTTTAAAATTCTTAATTAGAATGTAGATCATTATTCGATCATAAATAAATTCAATACAGTTTTATAAATATTAGTTATAATAATGAGATATTTAAGTGCTATTAAAATATTTCCAGTAAATTGCGATGTCTAATTAAATTTCTCGTTTTTTAAGAAAAAGTTCCTTGTAGCAATTTAAAATATACTTAAACCAATATATATTTTCGATATAGTCAAATATAGCTAATACGAACAAAGTACCGTTTATTAAAATTTTATATTTTTGTATGTATTTCTTGTATTATATTTATGCATTTCGAGCAAAATTTTCTCATTTAAATATTTATCTAGTATCGGCAATGTTTAGCAATACAATACAATACAATACAATACATACAAAATATGTTAGTCAAGAAAGCAAAACATCTGAGCAACTGTTCAAACATTTCATTAATTTTATTACTTTGAATGAATATGAACTGTTTTCAACTAGGAGGTATTGCTTAAATATTAATTTATCTTTATTCTATTTATGATGATGATTTCAAATAATATATATTATAAGTTCTCCAAAAAGAAGAGCTTTATGAACGTTTTGATGTGATACTACAAATATGACAAGAGTTGGATTGGGGTTGGGGTGCCTACGCCTACCTATATTGTCCCTCATGTATTCCATCTGTTGCCAGATCTCATCATTTGAAGTGGACATTCGCATCGACTCGATAGTGCTTCCTCCGGGACCGAAGAATTGCCCACCTGTACACGTATGCAGTATGCAGAGTGCCGCGTTTGTGTTGGTCGTGTATATGATGTATGTGTGGTGTGTGTGTGTATATGTAAGTGGGTGAATGCGCCGTTGGGAGTAAGAAATAAAGAGGGGGGGGGAGTAAAGGACACAACAATAACACAACATTGAAAGAGTAATATATTCTACACTACCAAACAGTATTGTATAAAAGAAGGCATATAAAAAATAAAAAACATGTAAATATAACAGAAATGATAAAAACTTCGCAAAAAGTTTAAATTTAAAATGCCAAACTAGACAAAGTTCTTAATATTAAATATATTTTACATTTTACATCGTGACTAATTTAATTTCAATTTTAATATTCTAAAAATCTATAATAAATATTTTCAGGTTTTTGATTTCCAAACTTTGTAAAATAAAAACATCATTAACAAAATCCTTGTTTTATGTAAACTATAAGTCATGATACAGATATATTATTTCTAAAAATATTAAATAATAATATATTTGTAATTTATTTCTCTAAATATTATTTATACATTAATTATGCATTAACAAACGTAAATTAACATTAAACATACATCTGCAATAACAAAATGTCATGTATTAAAAATACAAATGTTCTGTGTTTACGTTTACGTTTTATCCAGACTTTTATTATCTTTAATATCCCCATAGTAGTAATAACCGACAGCAATATATGAATTCTTATAATTAAGGAGACCAAAACACAAATTTGCCTAGACTAAATACTAAGTGCAATAATAACATTTGATTTAACTTTAGAAAAGGTCAATACTTTCAATACGTACTTTTTTCCTATTTTTCCAATACTAACCTTATAAATTGCTAATCCTAATGAATCTGTATAACAAAAATCATCAAGGGTATAAATACACCAATTTCAATATGTAAAATAGCCATAACTACTTATATAGAAAGAATGTAAAAGTCAGCACGAAATCTTCCTTATCAAGAGCTCAAATTGCTGTATAAAATAATGGAGAGTAGCATTATATAAAGCACTCTTGCATATTGGAAATGAAGGTCGTCCCCAGGGATGTATCGGAAGAAGATCTTCCTTGCTATTCACTTTTCTTACTCCTCCTCTATTATACACCATTGGAATCATCATAGATTACCCTCCGATGCTACTACCTTAATCATTAACATGCTTTTGCTAATTTGAACTATTAGATCACAATATATAGTTTTCCTTGATGTCTACTGCAACTATAGGTTTAATATTAGAAAAACCATAAAGATTCTTTAATATGAATATTACCAGGAGTTATTAATATTTAAGCATCACATATTATGAACAGGTATTTCAGGAAATTTATTACCAATTATATTATTCTCATGTTATCAAAACATCAAAGCATTAAAAACTAGAAATTTCGATTCCTTTATATCTATAATCGGACTATAATATAGTCCTTTTTATATTATAAAAGTATAATATTAATTCGTTTAAGAATGACATGTATTAACAATAACTATTAATTCAAACTAATATATTCAGAAACTATTCAACTGTTTTCACATTTGTTATGTGAGTATTATCTCTTATCAAACAAGGCATAATTATTAAGATAGATTCTTATTTTGAATTTAGATATTAAAAATGTGGCTATTTTTTTCAAAAGATTATTATTTTATTATTCAAAATTGAAACATTATAATGTATAAAATAATAGAAAGGCACGGTTAATTCAATTTAAAATTTAATTTGCACTTTGTATCAAATTAAATTTGCGGTATATCTGCATATTATAGACTTACGAATATTATATGAAAATAACTCAAAATCAGTAATTATTGTTTATACACATGTATTGTTTGAAAATTGAAGAAACTATTATTTATATGCCATAGTAATAATATAGATAGGTAAACTTACACTTCAAATAATATGAATCTCAACTTTGAATAAGTTCATTAACTTTTTAAATTACTACTGATATTTTTTAATAATAAGAAAAGATAACTTAAGAATTATTTTGCACAGAGCAAAGCTGGTAATGTTAAAAATATTTATTTGAATAAGGACTATTCTATTCATTCAGTGCTTCGTGTTTCATCAGTGTATTATAATATGATGAACTTGAAAACTCGAGGGAAATTATCAATAGTAATTCACACTTGTGAGTAAACTAACCAATATATTATATTTCGAGGTACAGATTACGTATTATTATTTGAAAATATAGATAGAGGATTTTATCATGCTGACCAGATTTAGTAAGTGTTGGGTCTGGGGAGAAGAGGGAGTCGACTTGATTCTTTCTCGATCCTCGTGGAAGTCGGGGTGTTATGGGGGATGCAGCTAGACATGAAATCACAATGACGGATGAGGAGAACAGTGTAAGGGAGGGGATGATTGGGGGGAAGGGGGAACACGCAACCATCAATATTGAGATGTATGTTGATGATGATGAGATAGGAAAGGATGAAGAAAAGAAATGGGGTGGGGGACACAGACAACAAATATACGAAACAAAATAGTAAATAATAATTATTGTGTAAGTAAACAATTGATAACAACTGTGAATGACACTTATGCATATGGTATCATACACCATCAGCACGGATATATGGGAGAAAGCAATAACTATGTGTTGAGTAACAATAATTATTGATGTAATTAACAACGTATACGGTAAAGTTAAACAAACTGGAGAGATGTCAAAATCAGCCTTTTCATGCTTTCATTCGATTAATTCATGATATACTTGCTATGTTTTTCAATATATACGCGATAATTAATTTATACAGTTTAAAAATAATTAAAATATACTATTCTGTTAGATTAAAGAGATAAAATAATTACCGTTGTACTTATATACCTACATGTTTACAAATAATAATTAGCGCTTCAAATTTAAAATCTTTGTTAATATAATTATCCATATAAAGTTGGAGTAAATATTAGAATAAGTGATCAATTATATCATTAAAAACTTGTTCATTATGTTCCATAATAATGTAATATTGTTGATTAAAACAGATAGAAACATTACATAAACACTATAAATTATTTTCATATACATACACATTGTTATATTTAATTACTGTAAATAAATATATTTTTAACTTAAATGTCAATCAGATGTGTATAAAATATAAACAAAATGATATTTTAAATTTAAAATGAAAAGTTATCAATTATTATTGGAATTGAATAATAACTTATAATCATATATAATTATAGTATATAAAAGCTTAGCGTATAAAGCAAAATGAAATCACATTACAAATTTTACTGTATATCTATCTAACTATAATTTATATACTTCTAAACGTTGGACTATACATCATGATAGACTCAAAGGGTAACCTTATCACACTACTAATCATATCAGTACTAAATGTTAGGGGCCAGCCTCTTATAATCCTACCTCCCTCCTCTTCACTATCCCAGGCGATGTGCTCTACCATGTGTTCAGGACGCTCTAGGGTGATGATTTCGTCCTCAATCTCTACCCAGGTCTCCACAATTGTTGTCACTCGTTTGAGTACCTCGAAGATGTTAAGATAGTGCTGCCGTCTGGCTATGTGTGCTGCCGTCCATCCTTGCTGTAAACAGAAGAACAAGCACGTAACTGCAGTGTCCCCGTATAAAATCAGCGTAGCAAGCATTCAAGGCCATATTTGCGTTGATTAAGATTCATGTTTTTTACACTAACATTGGAATCGATTGAATGAATCATTTAGACTATAAAGAATACATGCTAGATTTTTATAAATTTGTGTTTTTCTATATTATTTTTAACCAAAGCATTATTCGTATTTTTTTTAAATAGAATATTTTAAATTTAGAGGCACTAAATAGGTCTTTTTCAACTTGTTAATTGAGCTTAACTTTTCATAGTTCAATATAAGGACAAGTTATGAAAGACTTTTTATCTTTTAATATTTCAACTAGGCATATTAATTGGTCAATTTTAGTAGTTTTGGACAATCCTAAACAAAATTTAATTGATTTAAAAAAAATTAATTTGTAATTTGTGATAACAAATTTTTTATCAATAACAAGTAAATAATCAAATAAGACAAATTAAAATTGAGTTACATTTTTTAATTTGACATTAAAATTAGTTATAAAATTTAAAAAAAATTTCGTTAAATATTTAAGGTAATTAGTAAATAATCGCCCCAGACAAAATAATTTAATTGAATTTTAAAAATTCTGCTAATTTATCATTTGTCTTATTACATGTTTTAAGTTAATCAAAATAATGTATACAAATGATATAATAATAATTGATTTCATAAATTTTAATCTTGATTAAGTTTGATATAATCATTTAAATTCATTTAATATAAATATCTTGATTTGCAGTTGTGTCATTTTGGTCTGCGAGCTTTTCTTACTAGTTCAGTGAATTCACATGAAATATCTCTTACACATTTATCTATGCATAATGAATTGAAAATACTTTTTTACTAGGACTTGGAGTGCCTCCATTTTAAAATGGACTCCGTCTTTAATAACATATAATGTGATTCTTTATCATCTCAAATTATACTGAAGAATTTTTACACAGCTAAAAGAAAACGGTATTTATTATGGTTTATTGTAATCTTTTGAGAGTTGTGCTCAGCGTCTATAATTATTTTTTTAAATTTTATATTGTATTTATACCTGCAGGTAAAAGTTAATGCTTGTATCAAAATTTTTCACATTAAAACATTTAATAAGCTTCTCTTTGTCTGATAAATTTGCTGTAAATTGTTGTGTATATATACCATGTCATTTGACAAATAATTATAATATTGTAATATTTTTCAAAATGAATTTATGAAGATTAAAAAAATGATATATGTAGAGTTTACTTTTGTTTGACTTGCGGGCTGTCAACATTCTCTATCAAAATTTATAAGACTTACTGATAAATATTAATTTTATTAGACGTTTTCTTATCTTGTTAATTTCTTGTCTTAGACTTTTTCCAACTATATTTTATCATTTTCAGTTAATGCTTTATTCCCAAAGTAATAATGTAATCTAAACTGCCATCTATTGTATTTCAATTATTACAATTAACTATTGTAAAATGCAAGCTGTCATGTCAATATATACGTGAATTATAACATATACTTCTGCTTATTTATTATATTCAATATACCTAGTATTTAACTAAACCAATCCTTTATGGATAATTTAGACAGCTTTTACATACATACATTCTGGGTACTCCTCCTTTTATTATGTATTTCATCCTTTTATTATAACACTGACAAATTTCGCACGATGCCAAAATTATATTATAATAATTCTTCTTTAATATAAAAATTATAAGTGGGTACGTATGTATAAACCCAACACGCACATACACATTGATATATCAGTTACAATAAATGTAGTCAATGTGTAATATTTGGATGTGTACAGTTGTCATATATGTGATGTGTTTGAATATTATACATATATAGAATATAATTTATTTACAAAATATCGATATCTGCATAGTAGTCAAGTGTCGTAGTGCAGAGATGCAGTAAATTACCAAATTGCAACACATTATATAAAAAATGCTGTCACAATTATGAAATACCTAAAAACAAACTAAATATCATCCCTGTAAGTAATCGCTTTAACTGTGTACTTTTCACTTGAATAGATTTAGGAGCTGTAATAGTAACGAAAAATAATGCAAAGATAGGTGTATATATGTACAAAAGAGAAAAGAGATAAAACATAAATATCTTAGAAATATTAATCAAATATAATGTAGCATATATAAAGTATATAAAAAACAATTATATAACTACTATTGATCTACATATATCAATGCAGATCTACGATAACGATCCTCGATTTCGTTTCTCGAAATTCCACAATAATTTATACATTTTTAAGGAATGGGAGCAAATGGGGACCGATGTTCGACGTACCTCGTTCTTCTGGTTGGCATCAGCCCCATTTTCGAGGAGCATGTAGACGACCTTGAGATGACCCTGTTGAGCTGCCAAGTGAAGCGGGGTGAAGCCGAGCTGAGTGCGGGCATTGAGATCGATTCCCTGGAGCGAGAGGAGGTATCGGATCATGTTGGCCTGGCCAAAGTGACAGGCGGTGTGTAGTGGAGTGTAGCCAGCTCGAGTCTGGGCGGAGATGAAGGCTCCATCCTTCACTAGGATCTCTGCCACTGGGACACTGTCTTCCTGGGCTGCTAGGTGCAGAGATGTCAGGCCGTTCTGAATGAGAGGAGGAGCATTTTGTGATATACATAGCATTTTAACTGTATTCTATTCAAGAAAACTTAAAATAGTTGATATGTTTACGTACATTTAAATAGTAAAATTCATTGAACTACAAATTCTCAAATATAAAGTTGCGATTTATATAATAAATATTGCATCACTTAAAACTAAATGTTAACTAGAACTTTAACTTTATTTACAGATGATATATATCGGGAGTAGGAGTAAATTTTAATACAATAGATCCATTCAGCCTCTCGCATTTTTTAAACTAAACATTCATCTGTTTGATCTAATATATATATATTATATGAATATTTGATCTTGTTTAGAAGTATCGTGATTCTATGGTTTTAATATTGATGAGACAGATAGCGCTTACATTTATATACATGGGGTCATATGCTACTCATATACATACTATGAAGCAACAAAATATTTAAAGGAAACTAGATTCTAATAAATTTTGTTATCCACATAAATTAAATCAGCAATTAATTTTTTAGCAAAAATGGTGTAAACCAAAAAAGCGTTTGACTCGTATATATATATATTAAAACTGCAATTAACTCATGGAAAAGAATCTCAATCTTAGCTAATGCCTTATCTGAACATTCTAAATTATTTTCGACATCATTTGAAGTAACATATTGACAATTTAATTGTACTTCTACAGTCATAATATAAATTATATGTTACCAGTGAACATAAAAGATTATTTTGGAAACACAATCGTTGGGAACTTTACATTGGTATTTAGAATGGACTGGTAGTACCATTATCGAAACCGGAAGGAAACTTCAATTGAATTCTTTCAACCGATGATTTCAAGGCTGAAGAGAACTGAAGACCTTAACTGTGTCAGTGAATGACACACAGAAAATTTCATCGATTCTGTAATAATTATATCGTGCGAAAGATATATATTTACTACCCTAGTAATTTTAACGACAGAACATTAGTAAACAGAATTAATTACATTTTTAAATAAATAAATTTCTAAAGACAGTATATAGATAATAGTTTTTCAATTAAATTATGTTTCTCCATCCATATAAACTGAAAGATACATTACATACTTATATTTTATATTGCATTTTATAATAAAAACATGCACTAAAGTTTAAAATATAATTTTATATAAATTACACATAATGTCATGATTTAATGTTAGCAAAAAAATTGAAATGGATAAAATAAATGACAGCCTGATTAAATTAAACATTATAATAATAGTTATTATTATGAGATTGTTGTATCACACACATAAAACTATGAATCGGCATGAATACAAATGGGAATATACTTAGAAATTCTGACCATTATATGTTTATGTTTATAAACATTGTAGAAATATATTTTAAACTACTTCTTTATCTGTATAATATTTATAACACAGTATTGTTGCTAACTATATTTAGTCAAACCTATAGTGTTTCAAATGTATTCGTATGGTTATAATATAATAATTGAAGCCAACTTTCAACATAATTTTTATCTTATACAATTATTCATTATATTTTAGCACATAACATTGTGCATGAAACGTAATCCTGAGATTATATCAATAAATTGTTCATCAGATCTCCTCTTTAAAAATCGGATCTGTTTCTTTGAAAACTTAATGGAGATACCATATACATATATGATAATTATCAACTGACTGACATACGTTTCTCTCCTCCAACTTTCCTCATTGTTAGATAATAGGAAGGACTAGACTGTCGATGCATCGGGGATAATACCATGGATTACGGTCGTGATGTTCTTGTATTCCTCGTATTATAGATGTCTCCTTACTTCACTTTGCTCTGTTAACTCCCTCGATAATACAATGAGTGACAGTTGCAACTCTATTTTAGTTTTTATATTGTAAGAAGGATGAAGGTGATCCTTCATTTTGGACTGCCATCAACGTTACCTCCATATATTACCAGTAGTGATAATATTTGCAACACAAATGTGTTCATTGATTTTATCATGATATCATAAAATTATAAATAACATCATTTTAAATGAAAATGTATGAAAAGTATATAATGAAAAAAATTAAACCCATTTTATGAATAAATAATTTATACGAGTATACATATATACATAAATGGCTTCTTTTATGTACAGAAAACATTTTGCGTTAAAATATAATATTTTATGCCAACTGAATGTCAAACGTCACAGTCAAATTGTGTACTAGCTTAATTTTTTTCATTTAGTAAGGAAAATTCTTTTCCCTACATATATACAAAGAAATTTGATAATTATAATGTTTTACAGCACCTATACTATAGCTGCAATCTACTAATTTATTGTCGAATTGTTGTTCCCATAATTATTACATATTAAATATTTCATTATACAATTATTATATGTTTTATTTTTAGAAGATAGGTATATTATATGTATATCATTCATTTCAAGTTCAAAAAATTTTAATCCTGAATTATACTTATTGAGCACTGAACATGCATAGGTATATATTGTTAACCATATATGCACAAATGCATATATATACGTTGGTGAGTTCAAAACACACTTTTTATATTACAGTATGTACATATATTAAGTATTTCATTAAAAATGTATACTTCAGCACCTTTCATTTAATTTACTACTTGTATTTTTGCCCTAACCGAATAGTTATAATTTCAAATTAAAAACTGATTCCAAGGTTAAGCAAGAAACATCGGTTAAGACATTAAAAATTTCTGTGCACAGTAAGACACTGAAAAGGACTACGGACCAAAGTAACTGCCAAAAAACATTATTAACACCAGATATGATTACGAAGATCGAGATAAACAAGAATAATTCTTGCCTCGTGTTATACATAACTCGTCATATCCCAGTGTTCTGAGTGTTCTACGTATTGAATCATTTGATCCGCGATAGACAATAATCTGCTATAAATCTCTCCTTAAACTCCATATAATGAAGGAGGACCTGAATACATCTATCTGCTCACACCCACCTTGGCTTCACAGTTGACCAACGCCCGGTTCTGTAATAGCAGCGAGACCATATCGGAGTGACCCTCTTGACTCGCCAGATGTAAAGGTGTGAACCCATTTCTCGAGTCCGAATTGGGGTCCGCCTCGTGCAAGAGCAACAGAGTGGCCAGGTCAATGTGCTTCTTCTTGGCAGCAATGTGGAGTGGTGAGTAGCCGTTCTTGGCCCGCAGATGGGGATCGGCGCCCTGGTCTAGGAGGAGTTGGGCCGCCTTCGTGTGTCCATAGTGGGTGGCCACGTGGAGCGGAGTGAGTCCGTTTAGAGCGCTGCTGTTCGCCTCGGCGCCCTGTTGAAGGATGAGACGGGCCACGGAAACCTGACCATACTTGGCTGCGATGTGGAGAGGTGTGAATCCCTTCTGTTGGTGAGAAAGTGTGGATGAAAGGAAGGGAGGGTTGTTCATGTAGGTGATCGAGGAGTAATCTTAAATCAGTTTTTTATCTGATTAACTAAACATGACCTTTAATTAATTACAACTAGAAAAGAAGAGTATACCATTTTACAAAGATCAATTAGGTAATAATATATTAATCTTGTTTTAATACATTTTTGTTTGGTACATTATAGTACATAATCTATTCTATAATTATCTTATTGACACATATGTAATCATTGAGTATTAATTGATTGAGTTTAAACTCTTATTTTATTTCAATCGATACTTATACTATTTCGATACCAAAAAGCCTTCGAAATATAATGTTTTAAAATTGAATATTCAAAAACAAGTTTTAGGCACAGATAATAATAGTCGATAAATACTAGTAATAATATTAATAATAAAACTATTAATATATAAAATCTATGGTTTTCACTATAAATGTAGTATATTGCATTTGTCAGACAACTTACGTCATTTATAGTTACATGAAAGTTGATATATCTTTTAAAAAGTTCTTTACTAAATCTGATTAATACTATTTCTTTATATATTAAAATTTTATGTCAATTTTCTTTAAATAAATCCATTTTCTATCTACAAAATGTATTATGTGATCAGATGCATAACATGAAATCTATAAGAATTTAATCTCTGTGTATTATAACCATTGGTAATTATATTGGTGCAGCTTGGAAATGTATGTATGTATGTATTACCTTACAAACTGGTTAGATTAAATTAATTTTGTTGTGTACGTATATTAGTATTATTATAGTAAATAAGATTTACATAAATATTAAAATATTTAGAACTTTCATTGGTTAAAGTATATAAAAAAAAATTACTATGGATTGTTTTTAACCATAATACTGCAATAAAAATGTGTATGCAAAACTTTCAACCCTAGAATATACAATAGGAATATAGATATATTTTTAAATGTGAATAGACTATTAAATTAACATTAAAGGGCTAACATTTATTATTTATACCCAGAATGGTGATATGTGTATAATATTATATTCAAAGTGTAAAAAGTTAATAACAAAATATATCTTAAAATTTCTACAATATATACATTATAGATATATATAGATATTTCACATTAAAAAATAAATATTCCACAATTTAATGACAATTTCAAAACGTTATACAGGGTAGCCCATAAGTCCATAAAGTCGTAAATATTAAAACAATAAAATATTAAAATATCAAAACATTAATATTAAAACAGTAAAGTTGAATTGGCAACTATGTAAAGTTCAATTAATTACACTTACCAACTACA
>JAYRBW010076283.1:0-24867 GCA_036023295.1 Invenusta paracnida | reverse complement strand
AAGAAGAAAAAGGGATGATGTCTGATTTTTACAGAAGTTGCAATACACTTTTATATGGAGGATGTTATTTCAAACTAGGGAGTTCACACACATTCCAATAATATGTTAATGACAGTAGACGAACATTATTTAAAAAGATAAAATATAATTAATCAGATACTAAATTTGGAATTTGGCACAATATATCTACGTACATTATACTCATATATGTATTTATATTTTATATATATTGAGGTTAATAAATATAATATCTAAAGGATAATGTATAATTGATAGAATTTCATATATGATATAGAAGTGTCAGTGGTTATATAATAATAGCAATAGAAAAGGAACACTCAATAATGATTTTAATATTTATAAATTTAGATTATAAATGAAAATAATACTAGGTGAATAAGTTAGTATAGCTATGAAAATTTCATGATTAATAAGTACTAATTAGTTCTTCAAATAATCTAGTTTTGAAACTAGATCTGTTACTCTGAGATTTTATTGTATCACTTAATATATTATTATTATTATTATTATTAAGTTATTCAAGATATAATCATAATTTTGTTATGATTGGCATAAAAATTTGTAGTTAATAAATATTGTTTTGATTCCTAGTGACTGCGTTTAATCTGGTAACATTTTTATTTTGACAATTAGGGGATTTATTTTGGTTGTGTATGATCTTATAGATTAGTAGAGATTGTCTAAGCTAATAATTGTCAGCTACTTTCAAAGCTTCTTGACGGCCATCGCATACCAGCATAGAGTTATTATTATAATCATTACTCTATGAGCACAACAGTCTTATCTATCAACATGTCACGAAATAAAAGCGCAGATTTATTACATTGAAAATAAAACTACACGTTGAACAGAAAATCATGTGAGATTAAATCAAAATGTAACTATTTCAAAGCAAAGCACACAATTTCGATATATAATGGAACGATATTTTTAGATTTTATTTTGATAAAAATGTTAATTTTCCATATTCAGGCGTTTAAACTAAATTATACAAAATTGTGTAAAACTCATACTATTTAGTAAAAATATAATTTATTTGGAAATGCAATGAGAAAAATCAAAACAACGAAATATGCAAGAAAATTTGTTGTACTTTTTAAAGATTTTATAAATAAATAAATAATTATTATTTCCGTTATATCCATAAATTATATTAATATTTTCAAAAACTAAATTGATATCTAAACAAAAACGACAGCGTCGCAAAAATGAAGGCAAGAAACGAACTCCTCAAAAGAAAAATCTAAAATAATATTGATGATATGATTGAAGTACAGTTAAAGAAATTGATATAAAAATGGCGCCAAGATTTCATTATTACAATGCTTTCTGTTTAAAATGCATAAACATATATAGTTCAATAATATATATATATACATATATCAGTATATATCACGAAATAGTGTGTATGGAAATTACCCCCTATTATAATTTTTAGCGGTGTAAGCCACCAACCATGTCCATATTATACTAAAGACCAACACACATATCCATCCTTTATTGGTTTTTAAATCAACCAAAAGATTAAAAAAATCAAAAGCCACTAGGAAATTTGATTAACGCTACTTTGAAATATTTTCAATATAAGAATTGATATGTTAAAATATAAATATATTATGAAGTTATACTGTTTTTTACAAAATATTACTGAAATTTGAAAAGTAGTATACCACATGGGATTTCCAATAGTAAGTTTATCAATATAATTTAAAGATAAATTAGGGAAATCTCTATATAAATTTGTTATAATAATCCTAGCAATTTTTTATCAGATTTACACAGTATAATATGTTTATCATTTTTTACGAAAATATACTTTCGTCCTCATTGAGAATATGTAGTGTAAAAGATAATTGTATAAAATATTAATGTTAAATTGATGAACTATTAATATTCGATACGAAGACTCATATCTGTAAAATATATTCTATCAAGATTCTTTTAAATCTTAAAAAAATATTTACGGATTTCGCGATTTTTTATAAATTGGTAATTATTATAATAGTGATGCTTATAGTAAATCAAAACATATTTATCACATAATTCTAACGCTTCTATAATTACTTGCCGAATTAATTAATTATTGAAGTTGAAATTGTCACACTTTCTGTGTTTATAAAAAATTACCACTTTCGCTAACAAAATAATTCACTCTTGAATAGAAGATCGATTTTAATTATTTATTTAATGGTTGCATAATGTACCTAGTAGGAAAAATTAACAACTAATAATGAGGTCAACAGGTGTCACTAATATACATACTATAGCAATATGGTAAACAAATAGACACAAATAAACGAAACATACCACGCCAGGTGATATGTAGGCAATGATATTGGTCCCAAAAGTTTTAAATCAGAGATTAAAGTAAACACTAAATATTATTCAATAAATTATCAAAGAATAGCATTTTTCCTTCAAATTAAAATGAAAATTAATTCAAATATGGTGATACTACAATGAAATGTACTTTTAAAGATATCAAATATGGATTAAGGCAAGATATTGATTTGTTTTTTCAAGAGTGGTATTATGACACTCAAATATAACATTGCAGGACTCATATATGAATAATGTATTTTATTATTGGAGAATTAATGTTATTACGTATTTTACATTTTATTCATATTTTTTTATATAATGATCATTGAACGTTTTAATGTAATTGTTTATTAATATTTATAATTAAATATAATAACTTACTGGCTTTATGACTTCATAAAACATTATTTACAAAAATATGATTATTAATTCGTTACTTAATAAAACATCGTCTATTATTTTAGGAATTGTATTTCTTTTCACGTATAATTAATAATTTATTAACCATATTTCATTACTGTATGTGTGATATTGGTTAAAATATGTTACTTTAATTATTCTGCTATGTTTCAGCTATTCAAAATAAGTAAAACGTGTAATATAGTAGCAATACATACCAACAAGGAACAATTATGTAAATATATTGTATAAATATTCATATATCTGGATCATCCTAACTGATTACATGTTTTATCTATGTATAGGGTGCTTCACTTGATCCCGCCGCTAAATTTGTATGCTATACATGATGAACATAAATTAATTAAAAATCTGTTTATCTGATAAGCATAATAGATAAATAAAATCTATGTATAAATTATTTAGATGTTGTTTTAACCTCCTCTTTCGACCTGTAAAGAGTTTGAGACGATTCATTTATTTTTAAAGTTAGGATTAAGTTCCGCAGAGTTCTAAAAAAACAGTTTGACGAGACAGGCCTAAATGATGCCTAAAATATCTCGACTCAATATCCAATCGACTTCAATAAAATTTTCAAGACACAAACTAAACCCAATTATAAAACAACGTCTTCCAACACTTGGCCCAATTTCCAATTCCTTCAAAAGTTATAGCTATTTTCCCATTATAGGGGAGCACTGGAATCTGAAAAAAGAACTAACTAGACAGGGTTTCAATTTGTCGCCACAACAAATAACTCAGAAACGTGAGACCAAAGCCAATGCATCGATCAAAGAAGGGAGCAACTTTTCAAATTCGAAAATATCGATTTCATCAATTTGGAAATATTGATAATAGTAACCTCTGTCAAATCCAGAGATCTCGATCAATTTTACTCGTCTTTGGATATACCTAATTAGCGGCGGGATCAAGTAAAACACCCTGTACATAAAGTTGATAAATCAGATTTAATTGCAATAAAGCATCGGGTCTGATTGAATCAGCCCTGACAATTAATTAAAAAGATACTTGGTCAAATGGAATGTATGCAATTAAAACTACATAGTAAATTGTAATAATATCAAAGTAATTAGGTATGTGAGATTTTAACAAGTAAAGATATCAATTCGTTCTAGTGTTTACTTGTGAATTTATAAGTTAATTGAACTGAAACCAATTTAAAATGAAAACTGTAGGTAAGCAGCGTTTAATTAAAAGTCTACTTGGCAAGGGAATGAACAATTTTGTAATGATTATTTATATGTCATTATACATATTTTTAAATATAGGACCACATACCTATATTACTCTTTTGACAATAAAATAAAATTATAATATATGTATATCTAAGGCTGACTCGATTTTCTATTAATTTCAGAGATAAATAATATTTGGAAATTCATTATATTTAAACAAAAATTTTTACAAAATATCAACCAATATAACTCATCAATTTTTGTTATCAAATTTTCCATATCTATGCGTCTCTCTGGAATAAATTCGTTATTGATATTTCTTAACTATATTTGAGTGTCTTAATTAGGAAATTATTTAATATTTCTTCCATTTTTAAACGCGAGCGTAAAGTTATAAACATTTATTAATTGTCAGTTACTTAATCGATATTAGTTAGTATTTTATTATCTGTATTATACCATGCAGCTATCATAAATAAGATAACATATATTAATTTAAATAATATATTTTTAATTTAAGAATATACAGTTAACGTATAAACAGCATGAAAAATCTTTTCGATTGAGAACATAAAAGTTCTCATAAAAATGTCAATTCAGTGCGCTTCTATTTCATGTCTTAGTTTATTATTACTATCTTTGTCCCCTGTGCTTTGACAACAGACTACTAAAATTCATTGGTATCAACTTTCTTTTACTCCCTCAAGCCCTCTCCTTCTCCATGTTTCAACCCCACCCAACATTCAACCCAACTTCGCTTCTATCTATCTTTCAGATTCACGGCTGCAGTTCATGCTAACCATTAAAAAAGTCATCCAGTCACGAGAAAGAGTCGAAGCGATGGGACACGAACGACACAGCCAAACGAGAGAACAACAACTAGTATCGATTTATTGAAGGAGCATCTCGCCAGTCCAAACTCCACGATCACATCCATCATCTCATCAGCTTCAGTCAGTTTGCCCATTCCTTGCGTCATGAATTATTCCCCTTCCAATACCACCGGTAGAAGTGCAGGAAAAGCGAGCGATCGAATCAAAGGATCTATCCTTGAATCGATATATTAGCTCTTACTCTCTCTCTTCTATTCTAATCAACTTCTCAAACTCGCCTTCCTTGGGTAACCAACTAACTAGTCTGCCAGACAGGACGAGATAGGTTGGTTTGCGTATCGATACATATACAATACTAAATATCCAGATATCTATATATAAGCGTACAGATGCTGATAAAAGAGGAATAATAAAAGAACGATACTAACATTTGCAGTAGTGAACCGTACGAATCCTTACAACCAATTCACCCACACTTGTGAATATAATTCTCTCAACTGTGTTAGTTAACTGTTTCTATATTTTCCTTCTGAAATTGGAATTTTCTTAAAAATAGATTGTAGTTTGGCTTTTATTCGTATCTCTAACAAAGGTTTTTGGTGGATTCTTGAAACTATGTGAGTATTACCCAGATTTTGTTTATTTAATGTTATTTTGAGATTGATTTTTCGAAATTGATTATTTTACAGAATTGTTGTTCAATAAATTATTATCATATATTTGCTCCTAGCATAATATAATTTAAGCTAGATTTTATTGTTTTATGTGAATAATGCAACTATGCTGTTATTATACTCGTATATTTAATTTACTTAAGAACAGTAAAAACTTAAGCGCACTAAAAGTGATTATTAAACATAACAACTATAATATTCATAATATTTTCACTTTTAATATTATTTCAAATACAATATTCACAATAATTAATCATCAAGTTGTTCAATTAATTCATTAATCGATTAAATTTAATTAATCATAATCTCATTTCGTTTATGTATTTAAAACTGAAAGCAAATTATAGGTACTTACGGTTCAACGTAAATTCAACATAAATTCAAATTTACGTATCTGTTTTCCAGGTACAACATTTGCAACATTTTCGCTAAAATATCGTATTCTGTAAAACAAAAGCATTGTTGAATCTGAAGAAGCGTTGTATGTTTAAACATAATAATACAGGCCATTTGCATATAAGGTATTTTTAGATTAAATCGAAATTTTTATATCCTTTTAGTTTTTTGCAAATATAATTAATTTCGGTTTACAATAAGGAAAATGTTTTATTTTCTCCCCTATATTCTTTATACTATATCGTAAGCTGCTTTTGCAACCAATTTATACAAATCGTAATCCTGCAGTAGGATTGGTAGATTAAAAAACATTCTTAAAAAGATGGGAATAATAACATTATTAGAAAAGATGTTTTAACTTTAAAAATGACCTTTTTTATACTGCGAAATATTTATTGCATCACATTTTTGTACCACAATTTATGTTTATAAAAACTTTATTTTTAATTTTTTTTATTTAGTTTAAAAGTTTAGTGAATTATTGAATGAGATAATTTTATGTTTGGATATACAATTTATCCCCAATAAAACTATATTTCCAGTAAATTTCGTTACCACATGACTGAATCAAATGGTGGCCGACCCCAGCGCGGCTACCGAAACTACAGTCAGATCTCCTGGTCTCCCTCTGCCCTCGGTGATGACCCCCTGGGCACACACCGAAGCACCGGTCCCTTACGCCGACCACCCTGCCCACCCTCGCATTCCGTCAGTGTTCCTCCCTGCAGCCCGTCCGGTATCTCCAATGCTTCCAGCGGTAACTCCTGTCCCCCCATGCGCTCCAGCAGTCACCATTTATACTCCAATCGCAGGGCGGCCCGAGCTGCTTGGTCATCTATCTTTGAGGCGCAAAGCCTCCCGGTTTCTATGGAAACTGTCAACATTGGAATTCTCCCGCCCTCGTCAGCTGAAGAACGACGTAGAAACGGCCGAACTCGGTCAAGTCTATCGCTAAGCTACGACGGCGGTTTTTTTAACCTAAAACGGGGACCGCGACGCAGGGATTTCATTATTGATCCGGAGTGGATGAGTGAGACGCTGCCGTTGCCAAGCACCTCTGGAATCGTTGACAATGGGAATAGTCATCGGTCGTTGCCACGAGGGAGCGGAGATCTAGGAAATTGGCCGCGCCGGTGTCACAGCGTTCCACCAAAAACAGCACTTAATCCAATTACGTGGCAGTGATTGATATATTAACACAATTGTATTATTTAAAGTTGGGTAAAGAGTATGCTTTAAACAAAATGTGTAAAAAATAACCAACAATAAAATCAAATAAATTTTATGCACGACGCACTTCGAGACAACATTGTCTCCTCTTTAGGTGCAATGATAAATATATAATTGGCGGGTAATATTACTTAATAGTTTTATATTAATAAATTGAATAAGAAAAGCAAAATTGAATACATGGCGGGATAAATAGTATGACACCTATTACAAGACATTAAATACATTAGTTTAAATACAGAGAAAGAGAGAGAAATTATAGAAGCTGTTATAATTGTGCTCTTTCTTATAACGGTGCCTCATTTTTTCTTAGCATATCTTAGCTTCCATAACGTTCTCGCTTTCTCCTGGTGTATTTATATGTTTTGTAGTAGGTATCATACTATTTATTCTACTATGTATTCAATTTTGTTTTTGTTTTTGTTTTTCAATTTCTTCTTCTTGTTATTTACTATTTAAATATAATATTACCCGCCAATTATATATTTATTATTGTAGCCTGAAGAGGAGACTATATTGTCTCAAAAAGCGTCGTAAATAGAAGTGTATTTGAATTTATTGCTGGCTATTTTTACTCAAATGGTTTAATGTTTCGCATATATAGAGTATTGTATTTAGATACAACCAACTAAGGATTCACAACCTTTAAAAAGTATATAATAAATTTGTGTAAGGTCTGAGAAGCAATATTTTTTGTTTCTCAAGCTCTGAGAAGCAATCATTTTTGTTTCATTAAATGGCTTACATTTTGTTGTGATAACAGTCAGTAATAATACCATAATTGTAATATCTACAATACTTAGCAGAATTAATGAAATATATTGAAATAGCTGATTAAATAACTGCGTTCGGAGTTTCTTATATTTCTTTATTTTTTCATAGCTGCTTATTTAATTGATTATATCTGAACTCAATATTTATGGTGTATACCTCTACCTATATACAATAAATATATACTTTACAAATATTGGTTGATTCATTTTGTCGTCAAACGGAAATCGACTGCTGACAAAGCTTTGTTCCCTGTGATTTTATATATAAGAAAAGCAATATGTAAAAATCAAAATTTTATGTGGCATGTAAATGTAAATCATTGCAACAAATTTTCATCGAAAATTAGCGCCAAAATGTTACTTTATTTATTTTAAAAAGACTTTAATTATATTTATAGTGTCCAGTATTTGTTTCATTTTTAGTGTGCTTTGTTGGATTGTGAAATTTATTTGAAACTATCAGTGAAAGAGATAATTGACAGCATATTTGAACCCATATGGTATGCTCGCATTCAATCAAAAATAAGCTTATTCATTTCAAATTGAACCTTTTCGACATATTATTTGATAACATTTCTACTAATGTACAACCTATAGACTCCAATATTAAACTATGTTATATATATTATTATTTATACATATTTGAATTTTATCGATTCTTCTACTTAAATACAAAATATGTAGAAAGCGTGTTCTAATACTTGAATGTGGTTCTTTCCATTTAATACCTATAATACATGTTACATGTATTTAAAGTATATTTTCCTAATCATCGGTATTTAAAATGCTATTTTCAAATTTGTTATCCTATTTTTATTTATTTTATATAAATTTTACTTTTATTATTTCGTTGGCTTTTTACGTCTTTTGCTTTTCTTTTATTAAACTTGTTAATTTTCTGAACTGTGTATTACGTTTTATTAATTGTGAATCTTCTGTTTTGATTTTATTTCTTTTTAAAAACTTATTTGTGTAAATATGAATTTTACTTGTGTTTTTAAATATAACAAAATATATTATTAGAAACTTATACTTTAACAGTTTGCATAACTTTTGGAAACCGTAAATTATTCGAATTATAATTTAGATAATGTGATCAGTTTTATATTAGCACACTTTATATTTTATTTGTAAAATTATTTCCATTAAATTAGATAAGATATTTGTATATTAATTTTACTTTTATTTCGTTCTTTTCTAAAGCCACATCTACATGATCAATTTGTTTTGACGAATCTGTTCGATGAGCCAAATTGCCCGTCTACTTTATAAAATTGGTTCGACAAACCAGTTCATATCAAACGTGTCTGAGATTCTAATGTAGTTTGACAAAACTCAGTTTGCATTGACTAACTGAACAGTAACTGAACAGTTTCTGAACTGCTCGTTTCAGAAGGTGAACTTATGCACTAAACAAGAGGAATTATTATGCTGCATAATAAGCTATATCGCCGCATGTTAGTTAGTACTAAGTACATATAGTGCAACACTGAGAAGGATTACAACTAAGTGAAGCTACAATGATAGATAGCTTCCTATACGGTCAATATAAATGTTCTATCCAAACAATGAATGTGAATATATGAATAGATAATATTCTAGTCATCACTGATTATGCGCCTTTGAACTCAAATGTTGGTACATCCTTGTATAAACTTACAAAGCAATGAGAAAACAGAATTTTCTTTCTTTTATATTTACCTCGTCGAACCAGATCAATCTGTAGACACACATTTCCACCGAACTAGTTTGGAGGACCGGTTCGATGTGCTGGTTTGCCAAAAAGGTATCATGTAGACAAGGCTTAAAGATTGTAGTAGTATATTTCATGTAATAAATTGTAATTGTTTTCATTTTGAATTTGTCAATCTTGTTATTTTAGAACTTGATTTTATAAATTTTCATTTTAATTAAACAAATATACCAAATTACTAATTTAATAATTTTGAAATTTATATTTTTCATTACTCATATTTATATTCATTTTATATAATCTAACAGTAATGCCGTATTTATGTTCTTACTTAAAACCTGTAGATGCTATTCGTAATTTATATAACGTTCTGAATATATGAAACCCACAAAACATACTAATGACCAGATAGTAATATGATTTTCTCTAAGAAATAGAATCAAAATCACAACAAATTCAATATAGTGGCTGCCATATTGGAATTGTGTTTCTAATTTTAATGTATAGCTATTACGAGAAGACAACTATTTTGTCATCATTTTAATTGCATTAGTTGTGACGCACCTAAGACAAAAGTATAGGATTATAGTATAGTAGTCATTTTTCGAATATTTAATTATGTTAGAATTAATTTTTATTTACAACATTCGAAATATTTATACTATATCTTTATTGATCATTAATCATTAATCATTAATCATTGAAGATTTATTAACATTTAAGCACATTAAGCACACATTTAAGCACTTGATTATTGCGTGCAAGTGTAGAAAAAATATCGCTTCGTTCTTTGATATAAAATCGGAATTAAATATATAGGCCCATAGCTTTATTTAAGAAAAACAAGATTAAGTTACTATTGTTATAAATATATAAAATATTTGGCTTTCCTTGGTAGCAATGGATTAAATAAAATAAAATAAGAAGGTAGAAATCGAATATTTACTATTAATTGATAACTGTTATAATTTTTATTTGTTCAATTTTTTTACTAGTTACCACATTGAATAAATTAATATTTCCTTTTTTGTCACGATTGATTATAATATTTTGTACGTCATATTATCATACAAGCTTCGAGTTATAATATTTTTTTTAAATTTGGTGAACCTATTTAAAAGAAAAGTGTTATTATTTAGAAATCAAGCAGTATGAAAAGTTTAAACAAGTTTTGTTATTTATTTGTTTTAGAGAGATAATTATCATTTAATTTTATCTTGAATTTTAAATTTATAAATGAATAAAGATATAAAGATATATGTCACACTTGTTTTACAGCGATATAACAATGTAAATGGTTACATATTTATTTGAAAATGGTACATAGTGCAACAAATATTTCAATATTATATATATACGAGAATATGTATACGTTTAATTTAAATAAAAGCATCGTTATTAAATATATTTTGTGACTCCTATATTGTACTCATATATATTAATCCAGAAAAATGTAGATAATTTTAATTTGTTCACAGTTCTCTCTTGATTATGATTCATATGATTTGTATCTTAAGATGCTTAATTTCTAAAAAAATTATATGCAAAATAATTAATATAACAGATGCATTTATGCGCCACAATTAAATTTAAGCTAAAATGGTTTTAAATAAATGTTTTCCTGCTTTTGTTAGAGTACGTAAAAAATCACAATATTTGTAAATGTTTTATGAAATGTACGAGTGCTTATATTACAAATATGAAACTATTGATTTATACTTATTTATTTGAAGTAAATGAAATCCCTCAAAACACATTTTATTATTCAAATTAATGCCTATAAAATATCAAATTATATAAAAATAAATTTATTATATGAAAATAAATAAAATTAGACATAACATAAAAAGGTAAAATGACAATTATATATGTACAAATAATGCATATCGTCAGGTAGTAGATACATGCGAAAAAATTATAGTGGAGAATATTTAATCTTAACTGTAATTTTCGTCATGTAATATTAATTTAATTATCCATATTACATATAATATTATTCAATACTAATACTACTAAGATTTATGTAAGTAGTCATGCTATATATACAATATTTTTCACACATTTTAAACTCACATTATTAACTGTTATCATCACATTATTGTAGGTATTGTTTAAATGACAGTGGAAATATTTTATATTTAAAAACTATGATAACGTTTTGTACTAAAAGCAGAGTTTATGAAATAAATCTCAAAACAGGGAATACTTAAACAAAGTGTTTTTACGAGTAGGTCTAACTTTCAAAAAGGAGCTTTAAAGAAACTCGGAAGTAAATAAATTTATGGCTATTTTTAGTTACAACTAATATTAAACGTTATACAACATGACATACTACAATGATTTTATATTATATAAAAATACATAAATTTTTTTAAGTAAGAATATATTACTTAAAAACATTTATGTATTTTTAATATGTTAATTGTTACTAAATTTGTGGTAAAGTGAGTCATTGTGAATTACGTTATTTTACTAAAATTTTATATTTATTAGACTTTCACCGTAATTACCATTAGTTGCAGTTATAAACAAATGTATACAGTTGATCCTCATAAGTATCCATTTATAAATGAAACTAAAAAATTGAACAATCTTATATATTCTGGAGGTAATATTCTGATACAGCAATTTAATTTACTGTAATTTAAGCTTTTATATACTCCAAAGTTACCACCTCCACTTGGTAATGTGGCTGTGCCTATCTTGTTCCCGTCCATCTAATTTTTGACTATAGTATAAATTGTTTTGTTTTTTTGTATTTTGTGCTCTCCTGAAAGCCCCATCTATTCGGTCTTAAAAGTTTCTCAGTTAAATTGTTTGGCTCTGCGTGCTGGCATTTAAAGTCTCTAGAACAACTTTCCAATGTTTTCGTATTAATTATTTACTTTTTTGTATTTTGTTTGTTTTCTTAAATATTAAAACGCTTCCAAACAACCTAAATTATAAAACTTTTTATTACTACTTTCTATTTGTTTTCTCTTTTTATCATTATTCAACTCAATATTTATATATTTACTACTCCCTATCTCTCATCCAGCCATTGTTGTATCATATTTATAAATATTTGTCTTGAAGGTTACTTTATATATGAAAAAACTAGTTGCATATTCAATTTATATCTTAAACAAAATAATAAATTGTCATAGTATCTAATTTTTAAGAGCTATGTTTGGTTTATGATTTTCCGTTTCATTTATATTATTTAAAAACTTTAAATTTAAAAATAAAATATTTTAATCATTAATTTTAAAAACGAAAAATCTGATTCTAATTACATATTTAAATTTGCACATTTAATAAGATGCGTATTTTAATATATATGTCATAACCATAGATATTAGTTAGTATTAGGCTAGATCGGAAAAACGAAAAATTTCATAATATAGTATTAGCTTATGAATTGAATTATTGGCTAATTGATTTATTAATTTAAAATATTTATAAAGTTTAAACAATTAAGTAAATTTTCACCATTATTTAGATGTATCATTATTTACGAATCAATAAGCTCCAAAATTACAAATATGGCGGATATTCGCTTTTCGGGGCCCGATTTCCAATCTATTAAAATATTAAAACAAATGTTTATGTTAATAAAACATCATATATAGTAGTGTAGAGTAGACTATATCTTACTGTTTTGTTTAATTAATGTTAATTATGATTTGTGTTGATTACTACACCTATGCTATATGTCTAATGAAAAAATCACACCATAACGATTAAATCTGATTGCGCTAAATTAATGGTTATAGAAAAGAGATTCGTTCTTTCCACGCTGTATATTAAATTTATATAGTTGAATAACTTTTTAAAATGGTGATCTTCACATAATTACATACTATAAATTACAAGTTTGTCTGGAATTAACAAAACGCGTAATTGCATGAACATAATATATTGGAACCATCAATCACTCAAAAACCTATTCTGTCTCAAGTTGTCAGACGTCGATGTCATTTACTTTGTTATAGTCTTCACTGTAACATTATTTCATTGTGAATATTTCATAGGATTTAGCATGGACAGCTAGATAATAGAACTATTAGGTGCTATTATCTAGCTGTCCATGGATTTAGATCGATTGTTGAGGTGTGAGTCGCGGAGTTGTCCAATTTTAGAAGCAAGAGGCGTGTTTTTAGCTATAATCACATTACGATATTATATTTTTATCAGATTTCACAGAGAATTATTATAGGGCTATAACTACTTTTTAAATCATATATACAAAACCGTTTATACTTCAATTAAAAACAGACATTCTTTCCACTTTAAATATTAAGTCACGTGATTACCGATCAAGCGAGTCGTTAAGCTTATTAATGGGTATATAAAACCGACAAATCTGTGACTTCCTTGTAGTAGTATATAAAAAACTCTGACAGAGAGTTCCGCATACACAAATGGAAGATATATTTTGCTCTCAGTTAAATTCATGACTAACATACACAGTTCGATATATTTATATGACCCCAGTCATATTTCTGATAATTGATATCATTTTCTACCTTTTCATATCGTTATAAATCATTTCACTTCTTAAGCTGCATCGATATTATATGCACAACACAATATCTGCATTGACCAATTGCAAATTTTTTATTCTGCAAAAGAAATTTTGAGAAATCATTAAATTTGGTATTTAAGGTTTTTGTCTGTACTTTTAAATTTTTTTGGTTCATGGGATAATAACGTTTACTATCAGTTGTATCTATATATGCTATAAATAAATATATAGGATAAATATTGTATACTTACAATATATACAATATGTATATCTACGAACATATATAGGTATCTACTATAAATAATAATAATAACATTGCAGTGGTTTATTTTAAGCAAGATTGAAAAGCATCTGTCTATCTAAGAAGTTAGACTTATAAAGCTGTGCATATAGGACATGTGAACATACCACAGACATATCGACTTCTCTTAAATATAGAAGTTTTGGAACATACCTATGAATGGAGAAAAGTTAAAGAGAGGATATTATACTTGGTTACGTGAAGAAAAGACGAAACTACACGATTGAATAATGTTGTTCCGTGATAAGGGGAAAGGGTAAGATGAAATGTATTAACAAAAATATATTATATATATCTTATAATAATATAAACAAATTGATTACTATTTTTAATATATAAGTTTTACGTTAAAACACATTATTTGGGTATTAAAATGTGTTTATTACTATATATAATATTTAATATGTACCTATATAATATATATATATATTATTAAACAACATATTAATTTTAAAGTTGTGGGTAATTGCCAAAGGAATAAAATTATATTTTTAATATTCATATTTATATATATGTATGTGTGTGTATGTATATAACAAATTATACAAGTATATTACAGTAGAAGAAAAGTACCGATAATTATTAATGAATAAGTTAAATAATAAGTTTCATGGGTTTCTCTATTATAGTATGTAGGCAGGTCGCGTATTTCATGCTTTAAATTAGTTAAACTATAACAAAATTATTTTATAAATTTGTAAAATATTCGATATATAAAGTATCCTTTAGGATGTGAAACTGAGGGCTTCGTGTCCATCATAATGTCCTCTTTTATAAGGTGGAGAGAAAGTAAATATAAACCATAGTACATGGTAGGAACATATCTAACCGCAAATGTTGCTCGAAGCTCTGATAGAAAGTTGTGTATGTTACTTGAAAACCCTGGGAGCAATTTCCTGTGGATTGTGAATATGGGTTGGGAGAATGAATTGATTTGATACTAAACATCGGATGTGCGGAGCTATAGTTACTGGACTTGACATCGGAAGGAATATTAATAGGAGGTCATTTCCGTTTTTATATCGTAGTTACCTACTAAAATAGAATTAAATTAAGTTGATAAGTCAGCTGACTTCATTTTAAAG
Organism: Invenusta paracnida; assembly: GCA_036023295.1. Classification (NCBI taxonomy): domain Eukaryota; kingdom Metazoa; phylum Platyhelminthes; order Proseriata; family Coelogynoporidae; genus Invenusta; species Invenusta paracnida. Next base: position 9,437 of record JAYRBW010076283.1, on the reverse strand, counting down.
TAATTTTTGTACGTTAGAAAATTGTGGCCATAAAGGTTAAGTTTCCATTAAATTATTTATCGATTCATTTAACGTTTTTACTGAAATTTTAATTATAAAATATTAAACGTTTTCCCCATCAAGTTTAGACATTGTTAGAATAATTTGTCATTACTTACGACACTCATAAGGAAAATTGTTTCATTGAAATATTAAAAACATATCACTTTCCGATGATTCTGTCAAAAATCTTATAGCAGGATGATCGACTGAATTTCCAACAAAATCTGTAGTGTATACCCAAAAACCAATATATTATGATATGCATAATGTTCTCTTTTTATTCCATGTTATTTAATAATAAGTCAATGGTGTTACACTAACAACAAAGATTTATTTTAATATTATTGATAATCTGGTTTTCGGTCCAATTGACTTAATCGAAATTTGAAAGTCAACCGTCGAATTAAAATAGGTTTTGAAGGAATTATATTCAGTTAATTCATATAAAAAAGCAGCGCATTTCTTAAATACTTCACATTTAAAAATATCAAAATGAAATATGACATGGATTAATCAAATTTAATATTATGTCATTCAAACGTAAGCTTAAATAGAGGTCACCAATGGCACCGCTTTAACTTACGCACTAAAAAATCGAACGGAGTATATGTATAGGAAGAAAACTAAAATATTGAAATGAAAATCTGTAATATTATCCGTTAAATTCATTATTTTAGGGTGGAATTCGAACTTATCAAATTTGAACAATTAAAAAAGTGTCATCCGTTATATTCTTTCTTGAAATCTTAAGAAATATATAACGAATAACAATATTTGGTCATATTTATTTCTTAAGCATCAATTAATATATAACGGATAAAATTGTCTATTATATTATTATCTAAAATAATGCTTTTAAACTATACAGAAATCCCACTCTTAATCATTATATGCGTAAACCACTGCCTGGTCCTGCGTCTATCGTGGTCAAGCGATTAGCAAACGGGACTTACAATACAAAGGTGTCGTGTTCTAATCCCCATGTTCACCTCACTTAAAATTGATTCCTTAGTTTAAGTTTTTGAAAATATAGGGTATACCGGAAATAATGCGTGGCTATTAAAAAAACAGTGCACAGGCACGTAACTAGACTTTATTTTTACATACGCTATCTTCGGTGACGGCGTTTATATAAATGAAGCAAGTATAAAAAAGATATTATAACAGGTTAAAAATAGGTGTATATGTATATTGATTTTCAAAAGTTCCATTATTTAGATTACAACTAAATTTCTATTGACTTATTGTATATAATAAATTTTATAGCCGCGCACTATACTTGCTTTATATAAGCGTCTTCCGTCCCGAAGGTAGCGCATATAAAACTAAGTCTAGTTACGTGCCTGTATATCGTTTATTTAGCCGCGCATTATTTCTCTATAACTGTTATAGTACTCTGATTTTACAGATTGTTTTTTATGTTTTATTTTTAAATACAACATTTTTTATGACCGCGCATTATTTCCGATATAGCCTATATAACAAATAATATAACGGAATTGTTGATCAAATATAACACTCGAATGTTCATCATATTATTATGCATGACATAATTTTGTCACATAATATTTCGTCACAATTATGCATTATATTTTATGAACTATTCCGTTATATATTTTTAGAACATATAACGCACTACTTTTTAGTGTGTAATAAAAAAGATCACCTATAAAGAGGAACCAGTAGTTTCTGTTTTGTTCTTTTTCCTTTGTACGCAGTTTTGGCTCTCAAATTTAAGTTACTCCCAGGGCAAGTTTGACCATAATTCGCGTTCGCCACAAATGTGAATAGATCGTCGAATCAATTGGAATGCCGACTCCTCGAGTATGACTTAACGCACTACATTGATTGATTTATTCTGTGGCACACTGTCCGATCAATCAATTCCTTTTATATTTAGTATAATTAATAAAAGTAGAAATATATATTGATTAGTTCATACTACTATTGTGTATTACTTTGCTATACAGACAGCTGAACAACGCGCTGCTTCGACCTTGTTGGGTCTTTTCAACACTCCTCGTCTTCTAAGACACATTTGCAATAAATTGGCCGTATGCTGCTATTGTACACCTAGTATATAATATAGAAAAATATATCAATTTTTGAAAAACAATTTCTCTTTTTGCATTATCCTTTTGTAGTATTTTAACTTATTGCATAATTTCCATAAACACCACGTGATTGTGAATTTTTTTACTCTTTGGCTTTTACACAAAAACATAGAGTAATTAGAAAAGGGTCAAAACGTATTTTTGTCACTTTGTATTTTTGTTGTAAATTTGACAAAAAATAAATTTCGATGAATAAAATAAACATTTATATCTTGCATAATTTATACAAAAATATATAATTTATTACGATATTTTATGCATAAAACTGTCTATTACTCATTATTTACCTTTATTATTTTTTAAATATTATTTAAGACAAACCCTTGATTAGTAAATAGTAGAATTAATCTGTGTATCCAAAAGAATCAATATGGTCTAAAACTCATTCTGTCTATCGTGCTTATAAATATTGAAATATTTATAAATATACAACATAATTTATCAATTTTTATCAGTATTTATTAAATTTTGGCATTATTGTAATTGACAATTTGTAAACTAATCGACAAAATTGTTGTGATATATTTAAACATTTTATATAATATATTGCAAATTACAAGACTATCCATTATTTTAATAATCTGAATGATATATAATTCCGAAAACTACCAAAGTTAAACAAAATCAAAAGTTAACAACTCGATCAATGTTATATAAAACAGTAAAGGCACATTTTGATATGAATATAATTAAACATTAATTTTTTAAAGGTGCTATTTTTAGAAATAAATTACAATAATTATAAGTATATTCAATCTTCATTCTTAACAAAATTTTAAATTTTTATTAGCATCCACAGAAATATATTTTATATGAAAATGTATAATTTTTGATAACTATTTTCTTATAGGTTTTTCGATCGGTTTAACTTTTAATCTAATTAAATTTAATTTAATTGATCTGAATTGAATTAATGTTTTATAATGAGATATTTTTCATAAATAGCTCTGAATATTATCAATTTGAGATTTTTGTATTCGTGGATTTTATATTTAAACATATACATAGAATTTAATTACATATGTTTTTTTTCTATTTTTCACTAAAATATTGATCGGATTATATATTGTTTACACTTAAACAAGTTGCTACCGGTATTAAAATCACGCTTTTCAAGGTTATCTATTAATGATGATACACAATTAATCTAATGCAGAATATCAGGCAAGCTGTCTCAATAGCATTGCACATCGCTAATACTATATTATAATGTCTTTATAGCTACATTGAAGACTTTATAGACGATGATCTTTGAAGCATAAATAATGTTCTTTATTAAAATGAATTCAAGTATTGGCATAAGCTGTTACCGTTGCTGCACTTATATAGTAGTCTGAAACTGTTAACTTTTAATGGGAAGAATTAGCTATATAACGGATCGACTATGTTGGAACAACTGCTCTGTAGTCTCTTCTCTTCACCGATCACCAAAACCTACGTGCTATCTATATACGTATTTTTTTTAAACACAGAACTGTCGTTCATAATCACAGTGTGATGCAAGTGTAAATCATAAGTAGGCCTATAACCTAGAGTAGATGGTTTATGGCTTAAGAACTATTCTAAATTCCACTATGAAAAGAATTATATTCATGTACTAACTATGCCACCGTAAAAGGATGACTGTCATAATTAATTAAATTGATCTATTCAAGGGAAATACTCCTCTTTCATAACGCTGTCAAACGAGAAAGTCTGTCTCTACTCTCTCTATCTCTCTCTCTCTCCATTAGAAATTGACTCTTCACTCACTTTGCTTACTGGTCATTATTACATTATAAAATAATATGCGGTTTTATCGGCTAGAGAAGATTGTAACCAGTCGTGCTTTTGACGCACAGCAAGTACAGTGTACTTCGAAAAAGTAGAGCAAGCACGATCTTGAGAGACAATTGTGTTTGAACCACAATGGATTGTAAGGCGGGGGGCGGGAGGGTGAGAGGGCTGCTCCATACGCAGTAAACATACACACTGCTCAAGAGAGTCACCCGGATTGTTTATAACTTACTTAACCTGATAGCCTGCTAAGAAGAAGAATGGCCCTGCACTGCATTCACCCAATTACCTATTCAGTATTAAATGTTGTTTTGTATACGCGTGCGCTATCTGCCTACTCCGCTATCCTATTAGATACTTTACTGTCTATAAAACCGTTTTAACCAATAAAACGTATTTAACTGAGTAATACTTTTTTGATAATTTTAAAGTATACATACAAACGTGGAGGGTGGAATACTGAATGTAATTGTAGCAAATTTATCATCGTTAACTTATTCCTGTGATATTTAGGAGCGGCGCGTGAAGTGTGGCACATTTATGAGACTCTCAGGGTTACCGACCGTAACTGTACTTTCACTACACGCCAGCAAGAAGATTTTCACCTGATTGCGGATATTTCACATTCTCGAGACGCTTCACTTTCCTTCTCCATGGTGGTAACCCACTGGAAAGTCTAATGACCTACTTTCTGTTGGTATATAAATATGAATAATAGGTATACAACATTAAACTGTAATCCTTAATTGTCTAAATAGGGCAAAGTGAACTATCAAATGAAGCTCCGGAATAATTATATTTTCAAATCAAAAAAGGTAAGAAGAATGCATGTTGGCTATATATGATTACTTTTCGTGTTTACTACAAATAATTTAACGATAGTTCGATTTTGTTAAAAAATAATTTTTGCTTATCACAAAACTTCCCCGATGATACGAGTATACATATTTAAATATTGATTTAGTCTAAGAGAAAAATAATATTTCTTGTCATGACTATGTCAACTAATTTGATAGGTACATATATACAATGTAATATTAGATTTACATTTTATTCGCTTTATCCTAGTAATTTCAGTTGGTTTAATTTCTATCATTAAGCTGTTATATTTTAATATAGCCAAATTTTTATGATTTTTAAAATATTGTAAACTGGAAATGTATCATTATAAAATGCAGCATAGCACATAAAATATCAGTAATATAACTTTAAAAATTTATTGATCAGTTTTAAACTATAAAATTTGTTTGACAAAGATAATAATGTAATTTTACATAATGTCAGAGAATTATTTATTTCAGATTATTGCAAGCATATAATTTATTATACAGAGGGAATTTTTAATCATTATACATACACACGCCTTCATATATGACCTTATACAATGAATGTATGCACATTTTTAGTAGCTGCTATTGTCACTTTTTGTTTTAATAATATAAACGATTTTTATTACGACATTTAAAAATAATACTTTGATGATCGCTTTACTACTATTTATTATTCCATATGTAATTCCTATATTCACGCAAAGAACAATTATAAAATAATACCTTAGTAAATTATTCTAACGGTATTAACAATATTGGAATAAATATCATAGCTATTTCATAAAATATGCAGTGATATACATTTATTACTATAATATATGCATTATAAAAATTACACATTACCTGAACAATAGTCGCAAAATATGAATGATGATTTTATCTTTTAATTCAGTTTATCGTTTTTTACAACTAGACAATACAAGAAGATCTTTAAAAATAGGAATAAAATTTATTAAAAATACTTATCTGATGGCTTAATACTGTCTGTATAATGTATTTTTATGCTTTATGCAATGAAGTTAATAGCATTTCTGTTTATCGAAAATACATATAATCAAGGATAAAACATATTTGTAATTACTTTTTCTGTAAGAGTAAAAACAAATCAGTTATGTAGATTTAGCTGAGAAGTAGACATATTGAATTGTGTGCTATTAATTGAATATTTTAGTAAATTACATAAAAGCAAACCGTAATTACTAAAATGTATACAAAATGTATTTAAAAGAACAAATTATGCGACAGGTACAATTATATTTTAATACCGCACGATTCAAATTATTATATATAAATTTACACTTGTTCTTTTAGAGTGTTTCATAACCCCCTGTTGTCGTATCGCTGCGACTCAAAGAATGCATCCTCCAATTCAAACCAGTGCCAGCCGAAAACTTTCCGTCGAATTCCCTTATACTCCCCTGTCCAGCCGTTTAAATCTACAAGCCCAAGGCAAGAAGCGAGTTCTAATCTCATCGCTGAGCCGACCCCCCTTCCGAGAACAAAATTCTGCCCGAGCTCTTGACCCCCTGAACATCGATAGAAATCTTGGAAACGATCGATATCAACCAGATTACCTTAAGCTACCTTCTTCTAATAATTCACTCATGATGAAAAGTGTCACGAAGCCATCAGGCTCAGGTATTACATATGAATATTATTAATTACGTTTATTTTAGTTCAAAATTTTTTACTTCCAATTCTTCAAAATATTACAATATACACATAAAGTCTAAAATATATATACGGATTTTTTATCGTAAACGATATTGAAATTGAAATATATCTATGTTTATAGAACAGAAAAAGAATAAGAATAGAATAGAATAAGTATTGGTAATAAATTATGACTATTTTATTATTACAAAATATATTATCAAGATTCCATTATATTAGATTAATTATTTAAAATATATTTGTTAAATGTATATGTTTTTTAACTGGAAATAAAGTTATTATTTTTCAAGTATAAAATTTAAAATTTAAAAATGAAATATTTGTTATTTTCTGAGGTGCATATTATTTTCCATGAGGAAAGTTTCATTAATATTAATGTTAGTATTGTAACATACAAATAGATACTTAAATTTAATATTTATTGGATTTTAATATTAATTTCACTTATCAATCTCATTATACTATAGTCAATATCTAATAGTATATTACCTCAAATTGCAACTAGAAATACAACATATTTCAGACGTCAAGAAAAACCTAAATGGCCACCAGCAGTTACACCGTACCCAATCAGAAATACAAATCAAATCCGAGGCAGGGAATCCTCGTGTCCTGCGCAAAGGAAGCACTTTTGAATCGACGAATACCTTCGAAACAATCGCCACTCGACCCAACCAATCGGGAAACCGGAAACCCATGCGCCACCACAGTACCATGGCAACGCATCGATCGAGAACAGAATCAAGTGGCGATGGGATTCCAGCTCGCAAGCGAAGCCAACCAAACATGACCCAGCCAAGAAAACTGTCCACGCTTCCGACTATGAAGGAAGCAAGGAAACTGTCTGAAGGTCAGCCCAGAACGAATAGGACGACGACGACGACAGGAGCATTGCCAACGGATAACGAGGACTGTGAAGAGGAACCCAACCTAGAGGACGAGCTGGATCCCGAGGAGAAAGAGCGCATTTCCCTGTGGCTGGACGAAGTCGAGGATGCCGACGCGATTACGGAGCAGATTATTGAGGAAGAGAAACCGCGTTGTATCGATAAATCGATACACATAGTCTACCAGGGTGACTAAGAAATCAATACCGGTCAAAATATAAATATATAATTCATTAATCAATGCTCTCATTCTTCCAAGTCTTTGATTCAGTTAAATTCATTTTTGCACATATTAATTTTTTCTTTCTTCATTTAATTATTCATTGAAATAATTTCAAACATCTATTCATTTATGTCTATGATATAACCCAGTTTCCCTGAATAGCAAGCAGATTATTATCTTTTTTTAATTTACTGTTGATTTTGATTTTGGTCTTTATATTTCGGCGTATTAAAGACTATTATATATTTATGTATTATGTCATGCGATATTTCACCTTTTTATAGAATGTATATAGAACAAAACAGTTTTTTTTTACTTTTTAAGCATATCTTACACGTTATATTAATCTGTTTTATTGTGTTTCAAGAATATCGGTGTCTTATAAACATATCAATATCATCAATAACTCATATATACACATTTATTATAAAATATTTTATTGTATATAATAAAGTAAATACTTACAATTGTGTACAAATTCTAAGATTTATTTTCAATACATATTCAAAAAGCACTTTGTATAATTTCAGCGCCAAAATTCATTTGGATTTATAGATACATATTATATATTATATGCACAAATACTTTATAATTTAGTAATTAATTTCCCTTAATATTTAGCATATTTTTATGTACATAATCTAGTTATTTATACCAGTATACTATTTTATTTACTATTACAATATTTTTGTATTTTATCTTTATACAATATTTAATGGGTGCCAAGCAGAGTTTAAATGTTATAATTTATACGATTTAATAAGCAAATAGACATATATTGTTAATACGTTATAAATTGTTAATAAATAAAAGATTCTTATAAAGTTTGATTTAAAATATACATCGGTACAATGATATGTAAATGTAGTAAATGGTGCAAAAACTTTATTCTTGAATTAGTTAAATTAGCCTCTTCATGTATTGAATAATTTTGAGGCATTGCAATTGCTTGATTTAAAATGTTGTAAAAACTTATATAACCGAAATACCCAACTTATTTAAGTAATATGTTGTCTTTGACATTATTTGAGGTTATTTTTGGCATAATACTTCAATATCTTATAGCTCGAAGTAAGAATACGCCAAAACAACCACTTTGAAAGATTAGATAATAAAATCTAGAAATATTTTTCCAATAATACAATTTAGAACTTAGTCAACTTAGGCAAAAAGCACGTTGCATTTCATCTATTTAATTTGATTTTAAAATACTTTTGCAGGCCTTATAAATGCAATAAACATGTTTTGGTGTTTCTCAAATATATATTGCTAATTATGTGTTTAATTTATTGCATTAAAAGCAAAATACAACATTTAATAGAAATAAGATGTTACGTATTTTGTAAATCATATTTTTTTACATTATGATTAAAAATATACATACAATATTTATGTTTCAGAACAAAATCACATTATGAGATTGTTTAAATTTTATCACATATACAATAGAAATATTCACATTTTTTTTACATAAAATTACATATACATTTATTTTTTAATGTTACTTTTTAGTTACTTACCTAATCATTTTCTAAATAGACGAAAAATTATTAACCAGTGTTACAGTATTTATATTATTGACAATATTTTTCAGTGTGAATTCTTTTTGAATTATAATATTACCATTTTCTATCAATAAAACAGAAGTACGCTACAGGGTGCACCAGAAGTCACTACCATAAAACAAGTTATATCAATTCAAGCATTTATTTAATAAAGTATTATATATAAAAGGCTTATGTATATGGACAAATATACAAGCATAGATTTTTATAAATATAGGTACATATCAAAAGATGAAATAGTATCTTAAGCAATATAATTAAACATCAAATGGATCAACCTGGACTCCACCATTGTCGATGCATAATCGAAATCTGCGGAATGTTCT
>JAYRBW010076272.1:0-24868 GCA_036023295.1 Invenusta paracnida | reverse complement strand
TGTAATTTGATGTATATTACATTCATTATGTGTTATTGTGTTTTATGTACAAATTATCATAAATTCTTATTTTTGCCGTCAATCAAACCAATAAACATTTTTGGTTAAATTGTAAATTTTTAATTTAATGTTCAAAGCATTCGGCGCCTATTCGTAAATTCGTCCCCCCACTTTTAAAACGGTGCGTGGTCCCTGTTGTATACTACAAATACATCATTAGATACGTAAATTTCTGTTTGGATTATCATATTATAGGCCAACCAATTCATCCACCCCTAAATTACATGACTCTTCACTTCACAATAGAAATGTGAATAATATCTTTATATAGCAATTTTTTATCTCAACACGAATATGGAAGTCTATAAATAGCTCATCGGAGGAATTCTATTCATTAATTCGTATTCACACTTAAAATGTATGCCATATTTTTAGAATGTGTATTAACTAGTAATTTTATTAAACATGTATGACAATATGTTGTTCAACACACGGTTTACCGAAATATGTAATAGTTAACCATGCTATTATTTTATGCTCTTTCGTATTATTATTTACCTAATAGTTCTTTAAATATGTATTTTAATGTAAAAAAATTTTGTATAACTTGGCAAGCTCTGGTGATTATCGATATATAAAATATTTGGGTCACTAGAAAATTTGAGTTTCCAGATTTTCCAACTGAAAAGTTTTAGACAGAAAACAATTTTATATTTTGAACTCATTTGAAGATATAGCTTAAAGTAAACAAATGATAAATTTGTTTAATTTTTAAATTAAAATCTTTAAAGTGAATTGTCATTGCATTGTTGTAATTAGAGTTCTTTTTAAAAAATATTACAAAATTATTCAGTAATACTTGAATTGTAAATATAAGTATTTTGCATGAAATTTTTGTCACTCTCCGTAAAATTTAAGTAATAGCAAATTGTTCTTTGAATTGTAGTTGAAATTATGAAAAATATTAGCAATACTACAGTACTTCAGAACATATAAACGAATTGTTTAAAAAACTCCTGTTTACTTTTATAGCCCAAAAAGAAATATCTTTACACTAACAAAATCGTAGATTGTTTCAAATAATATAATAAATTTGTGACTGTATTATAATTACCTAGGCTAAAACATGCATTTTAAATTTATCACAAAACTATTTTATCATATGCGTACCATCATACTGCTTTAATAAGGAATGAATCGAACAAATTGAAACATATTAGTATTAACTGCATTCAGGCCTCCCACGCTTTAAAAAAATATTTTTTTAGGTTTTGAAATTATCAAAATACTAGTCTAAAAATCAGTTATTTATTGCATAGTTATAGCATTGTTATAGTGTGTTATTATAAGTCATGATTATCAAAGAAGATCAAAGAAAGTGTTTAATACAATGATCTGCAATGAAAACACCAGCCTTCTTTCTTCTTTGCTTATCAATTTCAGAAATCTTGGGTTTCTCATTCTTCTTTGCTTCAATTTCTGCACTTTTTTCACTTAGTCTCCTTGTCCAACTTTCGTTTTGCTTCCAAGTCATTTTGATAATGTTGATGTCAATTTTTGATTGAAGTCAATATAAGGAACTCGTAATCGGAAAGTTTTTCACCCCACCAACATGATCAATTTGTCACAAACATTTCGTAAGGCCACCAAAGTCACTTCTCCCAGTGAAGTACCATGAATCTGCAACAGTGCTTTGTTAAAGGAAAACCCCTATTCTGGGCTTGTATTGCCAGGAGATAACGAAAATGCGCATTTTACCAAAGCTTACAATTGAGCATATTTTGGATATCCAAGATCACCTTTCTTTGGAAAATGCAGACATAGTAGTCATCTGCACGTACATGTGTATCAGTATCAACTTCAGGTGGAATATCACACTACTCCAATTCAAGTTGTTTCCAATAGGAAGTATAGTCAGTCTGTTGGAATATAGTCTCTGTTTGATACTGGAGAAAATATATGACCTACCTACTAATGAATTTTACACTGAAATTTTTAATCCAACACTAAAATATACATATACCCAGAAAACCATAAAAACAAAAATAGTAAGCAAAGCAAAATCTTTTTTTAGCTTTTGTTGCGTATATTTAGGCTTTTTTTAAGGTTTTTGGCCAAATTCGTGTAAATTTAGGTATTTTAGGTTGAGTGAGAGGCCTGCGCATTTACGTCTGGGCCAACAAATATTATATGTTCAAATATTTATTAAAACATGTTTGAAAACAACTTTTTAACTATTTTAATAGATCTTTGAATATTAATTTCATCATATACTATATCATTATAGTTTTCGTGAATTACAATTACTTCAATATAATACCTACATAATAAATTTCGAAAACATTGGTCAACTATTAAAAAAGTTTTAATAGTCATATAAAAGTATCATACTTGGTTCGATTTTATTCTCAATATACATAAATCAATGATTTAAAAAATGTATCTGACATTCTGGACATTAAATTGTTTGCAGATGATACAAATGTATGCGTATTTGAGAAAATAGTGATAGTTTAGAAAAACAAACGAGGTACTAAGGTAACACATAAGTGGATATTAGTAAACAAATTAACACTTAATATAAAAAAAACCCACTATGTCTTACTTAAATTAAAGAGCGATACCAACAAATAAATATAAAGATAGATGAAGTTTTGCACAAAAAAGAAAACATCCATAGACTCACCCAGCAAGATTTAAAATGGAACCAATTACATATAACTAGTCAAATAAACAAATGCATTCTACTACTTTACAATATGAAAAAATTGTAAATCAAGATCAACTTAAATCTTATTCAATGTGCTCTATATATTTCAATGTGCTTTATATATGTTCAATATTCTCTAACAATAATTATAGAATTATTTGGAAAAGCAAATAATTCTACTTTTAAAATACTCCAATATGCACAAAATAATGTTATGTAAAATGAAAATTACCTCCACAAACGTTATATGTACAGGATAAGTATAACAATAGATTATCCCTACTAATTCTCTATATACTTCACCACCCATCCAATATACCTGATGTAAAAAATATTCATACCACACTCAGTATACATAACATAAATAACAGATATCCACATATTTATATTACAGCAAACGCATACAAAAAGCTAAACAAAGTTATGGAAGCTGCTAACATATTTTGGAACAGTCTAAATAAAAACGACAAGTAAAAAAAATGTAAAGGCCAAACTGACAAAGGAAATACTTTCAACATATATCTCGAAACAAAAAGTACATACTTTAAGAAATCAAACTATCTTCAAAGGCACCATATGTATTTTTAAACATTGTCCCCTTAAGGCTTGATCCCTTACACTATTTTCTTTATCTTTTGACCCATGAGCATTTCAGTATGCACAATAAGCATCATCCACAAATAAATCACTATCTAGTATTTTTTTAATCCAAACAAAATTAGCATCACCTGTTATTACATATTATGTACTTTTCTTTTCTATACTCTCCCGGCTAATTTGTACAAAGCACTTTTTTCATTTTAAACATATAAATATCTATCACCATAATTAATACAAGATGATCTAAGTATATATTTTGTAACTCTTTTGGACACACACAGTATTCTGTTTAAACATGTTGCAAACACTTGCTTCAGTATATTATGATACATGTATTTATTTCTCTAAACGCGATTTATATTTTTTACATAAGTAACGTGTACACATTTTTTAGTATCCAGCCGGACCACTATATGTGCCTCTGGCTCTCGTGTGGGCTACTTATGCATTTTTCTTGTGCTGACTTGATTCTGTGTCATTTCACAACTTTTTAATTGTTGCATTTAAATATATTATTATTATACAAAAAGAAATAACAAAAATACACACACAGCAATAAGTAATTCAGAGAAATATATTTCTAGTACAATATTTAAGTAATGTATAAATAAATTGTATAATGCACTAAAGTAAACCAACAAACACAGCCATCAACGTAAAAAAATTAAATATATCATATTTACAACAGAGAACAAAATAGCATGTTCTGAGATTTGAGAAAACCAGTCGTGCAAAAAACTTTGTGACGACCGCAGATTATGACCGTGACAGTTGAATTCCCCGCTGTAGGAGATCCAACATTTGAGGGTAGATTTCGGCATATTCACGTTGGCCTTTTGTGCGAACCTGAAAATTAGAATAAGGGTTACTAAAAGTAATGTTTTAAATTCAAAATATGTAGATAAAAATAACAAAGACGTTTAGCAACACTTCATTACGATGTCTAAAGTTATTTATTTTTAAATCAATACACAGTCTGAACAATAGCCAGAACAATTTCCACGTACAGTGGCTAGTTGAAAGGATACAAACGAGAGTCTTATAATACACGAGTAGCTGCCTGCTCGTTGCCTTATTAATATATTATAACTATGTATACAATTAGACAAAAGCATTTGGAGGAGATTTCCTTAGTCTGCCACTCACAGCTTGAGCGTAAGAGTCCAGTGTTCCACGTATGAACTCGAGTCTGTCCTGCTCGCCGGGGTGTTCAAGGAGCCAGTTATTGTATCGACTAACGGACCACCCGGCCGTGTGGAAGGGGGAGCGTAGTTCAGCAGGGGCTCTACTGAAGAGGTGGTGCAGTGCTAGGCTGATGGGGAGGTTTTCGGTGCCCAGTTGAGGGTTCTGAATAGGTGCAAGTTTAGCATAGGGTGAGTTAAGATAATTAAAACACAAATTTCTTTATAGACGTGACCGCCGGCCATACCTGTAGAATCGCATCAGTTGTCTGAAAGATGAGCGGCCGAAAGTTCCTCAGTCGCCTATAAGCGGGTCCCAAATCCGTGACACGGCTACAGAGCGGACTAACCGCAAGCTCAAGTTCGGCACAGTCTGCCGCCAGTCGCATCTTGCCTGCCTCGGAGAGGTCTCGCAGGAGACTGGCGTGGACGAGGAAGATGTCGACACAACGGGTCACGTGGGGATGGAGAGAGGCCGCTAAGATGTCGGGACAGAGGAAGCCGGTGAGGTAGAGGGAGTGGACACGGGCGATAAACTCCTGGAGTTCCTGCATGTAGAGGGAGCACTGTCCAGATTTCTTGGCAGTGTTAGAGGTGGCAGGCTGTGGAGAAGGGGTTGCCAATAATATCAAGAGAAATTAAATGCATTAAAACTAAGCGTTCTGAAGCCACGTTTTTGCTCGCAGATAATCTGATAAATTGTAATCTGATTACAATTTATCAGATTAAGTGACTTGAAACTTGAGTAGACTGATGACGTTTAGCCATATTCTTTAGTTCTTTACATAATATTTGTAAACCTGTATCTCCCATCCTCGGTCATAATAATGGGACTGGGGACGGTCGGACTGGGGGAGCGCCGTGGGCCAATAACAATAGCAATTAGACAACTATAATATATACAAAGTAATAAAAACTTTTAATCTAAATCAATGTAATTATTTGGTTAATTTTGACCAATTCAGAAATTATATTTTGATTTTAAATAGCAAGACTAATTAATTGGTTAGAGGAATAATATTTTTATTATAATATGTCTTAGTTGTTTCTCTTTTTCACATGTTTTAAAAATAATTTATAATATTTAAAGAGTTATTATAAACTAATTATTATGACAGAGTTCAGCAGCAAAAACCATATTTTCCATACAACAAATGACATTTTTGTTTAAGAAAAATTACATAAAAAGGAACTAGGTCCTTAATTTAAATATGACAATAAAAAATAAACAAGGCATAAACAACAACCTAAGTATGAGGAAAGCATAATCTAAAGCCATTAAGTATTTTTAATGAAGGAAAAAACAATACTTTATTTTAGATATCAAATAAATACGTATAAATTAATAATTACATACATCAACAAGAACACAATAAAAAATATTGTCATAGTAGGTATTCGGAGAATAACAAAATAGAGGTATACAGGTAAGCAACAGAAAATACGCTACATTAATTATTAAGCAAAGAACTTCAAAATACCTATATACAATAATAACATCGTACACAATAGCGCACATCTTCTTTCGTCATAATCGTTCATCAAATAACTGTGGGCCGCGACATCGTGTCAGCAATCCATTTCTCCATAAATTAAAATTTTAGCGATTATCTTGACGGTATGACAGAATAATTTTTGACATGCAAAACATGTATTATCTACCCCGAATTTACAAGAAGCATATTAAATTTGTATGGCAAACCAGAATACAGTTTAAAGGTATTTGTGCTTACATATACTTAATAAAAAACTATATTCAGAGAAAAATACCGAACTTTAGTGCCTAGCGTTTCTTTGTAAAGTCTTAAGCGAACAATATTAAACAATAACAAGCGATTATCGCTGCTACAAGATGCTTCGCGTTTATAATGAAAACACGACAAACACCTTCAGATTAATGTGTATTTATTAGTTGGATAAATATAGTATTATACTATTTATAGAATAAAATCTAAAATTTGACTAAATATGAGTTTCATGGTCCCTTAAATACACAGAATCTCTCCAAATTACCACCTAATAGAGTTGTAAATACTATAGCGACGAGTGACACTGACAAGGTAATCTTACTGATGGAATGCTAATACAAAAACTGATATTATTTTGTTTTAGTAAAAATCTGGGATAATTCTATAGAATTTTGTATTGACTTTTATAATCAAATATACGCTGCTTGTTATTATTGTCAAATATCCCGTTAATTTAAAATATAGAACTGGATTATAAACTAAATGTAATAATAGTTGAACAGAAAAGGGAATTTTCGTAGATTCTACCTATAATTTCCGCCAATCAAATAGTTGTCAAGCACAACAACTCACCCCGTCAATATCGAACCTCTCCTGGTGCATGGTGATAATGATGGCCTCGAGAGAGTCAGCAATGGACTGGAGCAGTGGCTGCAAACCAGCTCGAATCAGACTCACTACGTCTGTTAGTCCCGCACGGATTGGATCACAACTGGCCTGGGGAAGACGTAGTTGCCCCAATACGGCTCTCTCCATGGAGCTGCGAAAAAGCTGATACCAAAGGGGATATTCACAATGGGAAGACGCGATATTACCCTGACAATTAGTAGTGTTCAAAGATAGTATTACAATAATATACGAAATAAAAAGACTAGGTCTATCCAAAGTTGCATGCTTTGAGCATTGAGTTTATTTTTAAAACGTGTTTCTAATTTGGAAATCACAAATATAGCCTGATTACTGAAAGATTACATAGATGTGTACCTTGTCATACCAAACCACTCAGCTTGACACAATCATAAAATTGATTTTTATTCTTGAAATTATTCACAGAAAATATAGACCATTTCATCGATAAATTTTCGAAATATGCGCAATAACTGCACTGCAGAACTAAAAGTGGTCTTAGGTTAGTTACGCCCACTGTAAAATTAGCAACGATTAGCTAATCTTTAATTGTCTCTGTATATAGACACATGACCTGCTTTAATCAATGAAACTTTTAGTAGACAATATTTGATAAGCTACGTAATGCTATGTAAAGTAGCATTAAAATCAATTTCTAAAAATTAATAAAAAACATCCAATGATATAACTGGCTTTGCTTTTTATTAAACGGTGAAGATAATTTTTTCATGTAAGAGGCAAATGTTTCAAATAATAATTTGCATTTTGTAACTGAAATATACATTCTACAAATTCTATTTTACTAGCTCAAACCAGTTAAATACAATATATTTTGTTGACTATAGTCATCAATAAATGCAAATTTCGAACTATTTGAAAGATATAAATGTAAATACTTCCAGTTTTAATTTAAAAAATTAAGTTCCACTATTTCATATAAAAATCAAAGTTTTGACAGGATTGATATTTAATAATTAATTACTATTTAGAATATTTACTTAAAGTATATCTTTATTAGTATTTTCTATGAGTATACTAAAACTAATATTCTTTTTTATTGCAAATATAGGTTATTAAAAAAAAACTAAAATAATCCAGAATAGAACAGTTAGAGTTTAAAATTACATTTATATTTAAAATTACATTTATATTTAAAATTACATTTATATTTAAAATTACATTTATATTTAAAATTACATTTAAATATGACATCATACGAGTATTTAGGTCACGATAAACACAACATTGTTAATTGATGTCGTAAAATGCACAAAAATATGATATTTAGATTGATTTTCATTACCTAGTCTGTAAAATACTATACACCACAATAATACATTATACAAATTTGCAAAAAATTAAATACTCCAATTAATCTATATTTTGTAAAGAGTCTTAAATCGAAATTTTGTGCTTGTTTTTAAAGAATTTATTAGAAAGTAGGTATAAAACGCTGATCTTTTTACTGTATAGATTACCTAAATACAACTTAATTATATTATAAGAATAACAAAAAAAGCCAAGATAACAATGTTCCTAATAAAATGATAAAATATATTTTAAAGTTTTTATAAGAACATAATATATTATATTAAATATCAGGGTTCCTACGTTTTTCACTGAATAAAATTCCATGACTTTTCCATGAGTATGACATCCTTATATATATATGTATATACATATACTTTCCACTCATAATATACCATTAAAAATTGTATAGTATACATACTATAAAAAAACAAAAAACATTCCCCACACATATTATGGATATCTGGAAATGGTCATTCTAAATTAAAATCCAATTATTATAAATGAAATAATGTGTAAAATATATTTTAAAAGTTTACCTAGATTAATGATTGGTGAATACTGTAGTTGTAGAAATTGGATTTAAAATGTTCAGACAACAAAGAATGAGTAAACTGAAACAATATAAAAGAATAAGCCATACATACTTCAGGTCTTAAAAATTGTATACCTAGTACAATAATAAAAAGTAATTATATACCTACCCATAAAATAGTCAATTTGTAGTTTCAATTGATTTAGGGCTTTCTCCTTTTCTTGTGCAGTTTTTCTCAAACTATTTGATACAACAAGTAGATGCATATCGTTTTTTTGCTTTAGCCTGTCGAGCATTTTCATCTGAAGATGTCAATAACTGAGAAATATCCTTCTCTAACCTTATTCTCTTTAAAATTAAACTGTCTGTCTCAACTTTCCCTTTCTTTGAAGTTTCAGTTTCCAACTCCTTCTTCCTTTGCTCATCCAAAAAAATATGCTACTTTTGTCTTGAATTTGACGCAAACGAAAGGAGCTCCTTGTTAATATGAATGTTTTCAATGCCACCAGCACGATGAATTGCATCTAAAATCACACATCTGGCAACAAGAGACAATGATTGTTGGTTGTCATAAATGGCTTCTTTGTTCACTGAGAAACCCCTCTCCACTGTTGCTTGACCGTGAGAAAGTATTAAAAGAGTTTCTAGTACTGACCACAACTTCTGATACTGGCTTTTATTCTTCAACAAAGAACTGTAAAAAGTGTCTAACCTGTCAGATGTTTTTCAGAATTCAGAATTCAGAAAACATGGAAGAATGGTTTTTCAAAACATCAAATAGAAACTCATTAAATTGTCTGACAACTAATTCAGCACTCTCAATATCAAAGACAAGAGTGCACATTTTTTGTTTAAATTTATAAAACTTATAGTATGTCATGAAACAAAGTTACTTAGTAAAAAAATGGAGTGACACTTTCCCCATTTCCATGACTTTCCATGACTTTTTAAAAATATCTCATTTTTCCATGATATTCCAGACTTGGAAAATAATTTTCAAAATTCAGTGACTTTACATGACTTTCCAGGAGCGTAGGAACCCTGATAGCTAGGGCGCCTGATTACCCTGACTCCTAATTTCCGAAGTACCTTTTTTAAATGGCAATTTAAAAGATTTCAAGTTTTCTGTACCTCGTTTTAAGTGGCAATTATAATTAGTGAGTTTGGTACGAGATGTACATAGGTAGGTAGGTACGCTTTGAGTAAATTGTAATTCTGAGAGATTTGCAATATATGTACATACGTACGATCTTAACTGTAATTATTATAGATTTCTGGGCAGTACAATTTTTTGAATTATAGTCTACTATATATATAGATTACGATAGAAGTCCTACGATTGTCAATTATTGACCTTAGTCTTTAAAATATAGTATTACGATTATCGTCAAAAAGGCCATTACGACAATATTATAAAACATAACTTGTTTCTTATACATATCATATATATACATATATCATTGTAAGTCATATTATTTCAGTTTTTAATTTTTAAGCAAGATTTTAAAGAAATGGTCTACAAAGCGTCATTACGTCAACATAATATGCGTTTATTTGGATGCCTTTAACATTACGACTATCAAATGTATATGACACAATATTATTAACAGTTTAATTTAAAAAAAATTTAATTATTTAGAGCCATATATAGATAATACATTTCCTGTATTAGCATATAAGATTAGTAATAATATATATTTTTCTTAACAGCGCAGTTAATCCAATGTATACTGTGGGAGGGGGGGAGTTATTTTTTATTTCATTTTAAATCTTAAAACGCTCGAGCTTATGCTCCCGTTACCTTTTTAAACTATATTTAACAACATTTAATAACCTTTTCATTACATTTGCATCTCCAGAGAACATGCTAGAGCCCTCCAGATTTCAGCACCCCTATTTTAATTTCCATCTAATTTTCAATCAATATAGCATTGTTAGAAAAATAATTGTAATGTGTATACCTGAGCTAATCTGGAGGGCTCTAGCATGCTCCCCGAGGATGTAAATGTAATGAAATGGTTATTAAATGTTGTTAAACATATTTACGAAAAGTCACAGGAGCTTAAGCTCACGCGTTATTAGACCAATATCTACACATATATAACATTCATATACATGAAATGGATTATAATATAGGTACAATAAAATATATAGCCAATATTGTAGGTACTACATAACATTTTATTATTTCGAATATATCTTTAAAACAGGAAAAATAAATTTTCATTTTGTTAATATATTTTAATGTAATTAAAATACATATTTCTTTAAAAAACGTTTTAATGAAATCAGCTGTAGAACATGTTGGTCTACTAGTATGCCAACTTTTGAAAATATAGTTGTTTTAAATTGAAAGAATGGAGGGAGAGTGCAGGGGGGCCGGGGTGGATTTCTGGTTTCTTTTCTGCGTTAAATAGCCCAGTATGGTTATGGTTAAAGTAAACTTTGTTATCTACAATATAGCAGGGTGTTTAAAAAATATCTGAAATCTGTACCTACGATTATATTTCCTTGTATTGAACATTCCATTATACCATTGGGGTCTGTCTTATCAGAATACTTATGTTTTGAAGTTAAGAATTTTTCAAAACCAAACTATTTATTTATGACTCATTTTTAAATATGTTTTAAAATAAAAATTAGACAACTGCTTAACTGGATTGATATTTCATTAATGATTTTCCTTTTAAACTAGTTTTTAAATCATTCAAAAAAGCTCAGTATTTCTCGCTTAAAGATCCATTCTTTTTGCTTTATAGAATCTAGTATTATTTACCAATTTTCCTGTTCTGAGAATAGGCAGGCCAAACTATTGCTTATTGGTTAAAATAAGTAAAATTAAGCGCCATCCCTTTAGAAGGAATTTCTGACCATATGGCTCACCGTAAACAAATTCAGCTATTGGTTCTCCTCGTCTTTCATGTAACTATTCCTGTTATATTATAATAATTCTTCTATTTTTGACCCTATAATCAATACTATTTTGACCTTCCATTAAAGAATCATTGTAGGTATATTAAATATATAACCAACCCATTCTTTATAAATATTTTACGCAATCCGGTCAATCTTATTTTCTCAACTTTTTATAATTTTTCTCAGTTCGTTTTCTCAGTTTAATTGTTTGATCTGCCCTCTCATTCTTAATAAATATCTTACGCAATCCGGTCAATCTTATTTTCTCAACTTTTTATAATTTTTCTCACTTCATTTTCTCAGTTTAATTGTTTGATCTGCCCTCTCATATATTAGTATTGTTGGAAATTTGTAATTAATTACTACTCATTATTGTAACCTACAAAAGCTTTATTTGTGTCTTTTAATGTATTCCTTTCCTGAAGTTATTCATGTAGAACGAAACTAGTCGTAAATATATTTTTTAATTATAATTATTTTTAGCTTAACCTTTATTTGGTATAAAAGTTTTTCTATTGTATAATATTTTTATTGATATTTGTTACGTCATTTATATGAATCCTCACATTGATTCAATTAAATGTCTCATTATGTGACGCCTTGTTTTTGTTTCTTCTTAAAAGAGCAAACTTTTATAACGATCATCGATTAATATAATAGAGCTATCTATATTATTGATCAATCACTAGGTATTCCTTTCCATGATTACTGAGTTTATTTACGGAGCAATGCTTTCAGTGCTCTATTGCAAAAAGTGAGGTTCTGATTGTGTTATCACCTTCTTCTTCTTCTTCATTTTCCTTCTTCCTCTTCTTAGTGTATCCACGAGCGTGTTGTCTACTTGGCAACATAGCCCAGACAGAAGAAGTTTATTCTGTGGAGAATGTTATGTAACACCCCTGGGTCTCACGGTCTCTTTGATGCCCAATCTGCTGAACTGACGAATTTTCCGTATGTTGAAGAAGGATAATTTGTCAACCACGTGTTGAAAGTTTTCGTCCACATTATCATTACTATTCTTGCAGTACTGACTCTGTGTTCCTCCTATCTTCTGCCATCATCTCGACCGTCTCCTATAGAGTGGATTTTATCAAGATATTCCATAAACCTACTCTAAAAAAATTGAGCTGCAATATAAGGAGTTGATTACTTGTGTATAAAGAGCTGTTAATGCTTTAAAAGGTGAGATCATACCCAGTCATCATTTATTATTTAAAGCTTTAACTTTTAAATTCCCATTTCCTCCATATTTTTCAACTTATAGAAATTTATATCAATTATATATATATTAATATCATCTCACTCATAGAATTTTAGACATTTTAATTTTACGTTTGAGATTGCGCTACATGAAGTGATAACTATAAGGTCTCGTTTCTCAGCTCTGTATACAACTGTGAAAGTTCCGATTTAAGTAACATTATGTTTAATTTTACTTGAGTTCCAGATGATGGACGATCTCAGCAGCTCATGCACAAGTAAGTTTTTTTATCCTTTTTTAAGTAATTTATTCCGGCATGAGTCAAGGTTTAAGCAGACCTTATAGGAATTAACTTAGCGCCAGGATTTCTGAGTAAGGGCACTCAAGAGATTAATTCATAAATTCTCCATTTGTGTTCTAGTGATGCATTAGGGCAAAAGATAATTTAGTAAAATAATTTGCTTTTTATATTTTGTATTGAAAGAGAGATGTAGCTCCAAAGGACCTTTTGCGCCAATAATTCTATGGCGCCTTTGGATGAGCAATTTATACGTGACTTGTTTTGGTAAAAATTATTTGGAATGTCCTCTCATCCATTAATAATATTTGAAGGTTGAGTTTATCAGCTTCTAAATCTTATAATACTCGCCAGATGTATTAATGATCCATTGATTCGATCTTTTTAAAATCATGAATATTATGAAGTTTTATACTACAGAAAGAAGGAAAACTATATGTTATTTAGCAGAAACCAATATATTATTTTTGTAAAGATATTAAATTACTATAACAGAATTAGCAGTCAATAAATCCGATTACATTTCATGCTGATATTTGTTTCCTATACTAAATAATAATCAGAATATTTGCATAATTTAAGGTATGAAAGTTTTCGTTTAGGACGTATTTAAATGTTCGAATTTTCAGTAGAAACGCGATGAGGTATATCTACGTAGTAACAACGTATCCCTAGGCAAGTGGGGAGAGTGTGTATACAGCTGACTGATATTATAGGAAAGATCTAGGTGAACTTCATAAAGTGGTACAATATCGACTGAACATTTTACAGTGGGAGAAATCTTAGAGAGAGTGATCTATTGATTAGTTAAAAGAACATTCTGTGTGTGTGTGCTTATGTGCGAGCCATGTGGCAATGCATTTCTTAAAAGATTCGCTGTTATGTGTTTCGTTTAAATAAGAATAAAACAAACTGAATGAATGTTTTTTTCTATATAATTTATTATTTAACTTAACAAAACGGTTTGCATTTATTCAGAGGGATTACTTATATGTTATTTGAAACAATTCTTATATTTTGAAAGTTACGATTAAAAAGGATAAATTGTGCTGTGTATCGAAAGACTATATGTATTAGTTGAGTTTTGTTACGTAGTCAAATGGATGCAGATAATCTATGAATAACCTACCGGATTTAAAGAGTCTCAATCTATTGGAGATGTATAAATAGACGAGATTTTGATTTTCGCAAAATATAGATTACATATAATCTAATTTTCAGTTTGTCTCCGTGTCAAGATTTCAGTAATATTCAAGAAAGAGTATTATAGATTTGAGATTGTTTTGATTGGAATAATTTTCGTCACTTGTGCATAGCATAACGAAGTACCATTCAAAACAAAGTTCGCTCTAACGGTTTTATATACTGTCCATCAGTTCAATAGAATTGTGCACAATGGTTGTTGCAGATTCCGGTATCTCAGGTAGGTAGCTTTTTTTAAATATTCATAGATTTAGTAAACTTCTGTTAAGTGAAAGTGTGGAGACACGTTTTGTGTTGACTTCACTCTGTGAAAGGGATTCAAGAAGTTCTGTTGTTTTCTATTTATGTTATTAAAATTTACAAAATACATTCTTTATAGTACTGTTTCTATATATGTAGATATTATATAATGCTGATTATTGTATTAATTTTTATGCTGTTTCCACGAATACTTTTACAATATACTTTTTGATTCCCACATCGTAGTATATTTCTGTGAGAAAATTTTATTTATTTATATGTACGGTTATTTAACCCACTAAACGGTTTATGGAACTAACTGCTTTGTGGTCAACATTATTAAATAAAAAAACTGTTAAATTTCATTTGCCATTACTAATTAACTAATGGTTCTTATTTGTTTACAGTTAATTGTCTGTTATAATTCAATTATTTATCTTTAGCAAATACATTTCGATTTTATTGTGTTCGTTTGACATATATAATTATGTATTCCTATTATACAAGCTGGATATATATTAATGTTCTCCCGATTTTCTAAATACTATTATTTTCAAAGCATGAATTATAAGCGCATGCCAATAATAACATGAACTATTAAATTAAAAAATATTACCATTTTTGAAGCTCTTAAAATCGGAAAGGCTCAAGAGATTGATGTGGTTGAAATGTGGAAAAAATTGGACTAAAGTAATAAATAAGAGCGATTTAAAGTTATATGTTGGTGTAGTTATACTATATACACACTGATCGTTTTTCAAAAATAGAATCATTTATTATTCCAACGTTTCTTTTTAGGAATTGTTCATTCCAACCATAGAAATATAACAGAGATATTCTATTTTGATTTCTATGATTCCAACAGTAGGAATCATTTGGCGTAACCATAGAAATTAAATATAGTTTCATATAGTTAAATATAGTTAAATATATAGTTAAATATATAGTTAAATATAGTATCTGATTCTCGACACGCCTCTGCCAGTGTCAAAATTGAAGCGCAAAAATAATTTTGAATTTGTCTATCAAAGAAATGGTTGGTTTTAGTTTTAAAGAAAATTATTTGTATGAATAGTATTTACTTTATTTGGTTACGTCATGTATTTATCGATTCATTTAAAATATTAAATTTATTAATGATTTGTTTTAAAATATATCTTTTTGTTTCGATTCTCCATTTTTAATTAAAGACTGACAATAGAATCGTTCATTCTCAAAGTTTAATGATTCCTGACAAATAGAGCAATGACCTAGGGATTCCTCGTTAAGAAAACGCTCTCTGATTACCTGAACTATCTAAAGTGTTTACTCAGTTGTTTATAATTAAGTTTACTTGAGTCTTAACTCTTAAGTTTATTCTTCTATTATAACTTTTGCTTTTATTCCGATGTTAACTATTGAGTTTAAATACTCCGATGTTCATTCTGTTATTCTGTTGTTGTCACTTAGACTTATTGCATGCACTCATAGTAAGAGTCTATGTAATACTATATATGTATTATAACATATTACTTAAATGTGCATAAAGTAAAGGACATGTAATTTTAATTATTTTTTTAAAACTTTTGTGTTCTAGATTTAGACAAACAGGTGTTTTTTCTGAACCATGCTATAATTCCAATGGTGAAACTCACTACTCTTTTCATTTTCCTTCAGTTAAGCGAAACATTTATTATGCAAAAAAATATACGTTATTTTCTTTATACTTCTTTTTTTACTCTTTTTTTACTTTTTTCCAAGCAGAGTAATATGAGCATTAATGTTATAAAAAATAATTTTGTCTTGTTTTAAAAATGGTTCGCGACTTCTCCAAAATTGAGTTTGGATATCAAATTTGCATATTGAGCAGGCTATTGAATTAACCACTGCGCCAAATCCAGTGTCTAAACATTCACGAACAATCGTGCCATAATGAAGTAGGATACTATCATGTTGAAATAGCAATCTTGACCTTGACTCTGGGCCAGAATTCTAGTGGCAACATTTTCAATACCGTTCGGAATTGTCTGTCTAATCAAAGAATACATTTAGAGACGGTCATTTTAGTAGACGATATGGAAGCCTCAAAGGTAGGTAGCACTAAGTAAGAATATTACTTTTGTCATGACCGCATCGTACTAAGGCGTCTTATGTTACTCTTGAACTTACAAGTAGATTCAACTGACTAGTATATGCGATCAACAAATGTATCTTAGTTATTTTTCGCTAAGAACTATTTAGTGAAATATACTTTTTGTCGCCTTCTCCATTATGTAGTGTGTTTAGTGTTCTTTTATTGCTTGAATTGAGCTTGTGTATAACTCATAAAAAAAAACTATATAATTATGAAAATCGGGCATAGTTTATAGACTTACCCTGTCCTATAGAGAAATAATAAATACAATTTTCCTGTTTTAAATTTTTATTGAAGAAAAATACACACATTTACTTTTCAGATAAAGTGTCTACTTGTGAGGCACCCAATTGGCTCTTCATGGTCGGATTATTCATAGCTGTTGGTCAAGTTTGGGGTCACTGTTACTCCTATTCTGTCCTTTATAACCATCTTGTTGAGGAAAGGCCAGAGCAGGAGATCCACATTTCCGTAATTGGTTCTATTCTATTCTGCCTAACATTAGGAGGTACTTTATTGATAGCCCCAATAATGCGTTACGTAACTCTCCGCTGGGTCTACTTCGGTTGTATGACGCTTTTCCTTTCAGGATTCATTGCTAGTGCCTTTTTCAGAGATTTTCGGTTCTGGTATCTCACCTACTCCTTGCCTGTGGGGGTTGGTACAGCAGGAGTTAATCTTTGTGCAGCAATCGCCATTTTACGCCGCTTTCCGAAACGCGTTACTGGCGCGCTTGTCACAGCGACGACCGGAGTAGGTGTATTTACATTTGTGAACTCCTTTGCGATGGAAATGCTCTTAAGACGTTTTGGTACCAAGTACTCGTTGCTTATCATAGCTGCTTGTTTAGTACTGCTTCTTCTCCTAACTCCCATATTTGCAGATGAAAAGACGGAGGAAATATTGGTGCAGGCGTCAGATAAATGTAAAATAAGTAGATCTGCTTTATCCTTGAATACCGGGAGCATTAGTAGCATCAATGAAATTGAGGAAACGGCAATGAAAATACCGACTATATTTCAGGCAATAACTACGAAAGACTTTTTTATATGGGTCTTAGCGTCAATACTTATATCAATCAACTTAAGCATGCCTTACGTCCATTTAACTCATTACACGCATAGTCTAATAAAACACCCTTTAGCATCGCCAACATACTTTTCCTTTTCGCTGGGCTGTGGATCCATTCTCGGAAAAACAATGACTGCTGTGGTTGTTGATAAATTTAAAGTTCCCGTGCTTTTGGCTATCCAGTTTATTTGTTGCACACACACCTTTAGTCTTTGCGTTTTAGGACTTCTGTCCTATATGGTATACGAGCCAATGATTCTCATTGGATTATATACAGCAACTTTAGGTTTGGGTGCTGCCGATGGTTCTTTGTGGCCATTGACCTTTCCAGCTACTTATTTGACCACTGGGTCAAACAAAGATCCGGTTATCTTTTCAATCTATATGGCTATTATTTCTATTCCATGTGTTCTTGGAGGTCCAATGGCTTCCAAAATTTACGAGAAAACAAAATCATATCCACTGGCATTTTTCTTTGGTGGACTAATATACATGTTGGCAATAAATATTCTTTGGATGTCTTCAAAATCCTATTTTTCTACAGGACAACCACAAATTTTGCTTAACAATGTGGCTTCTGATAGTTGTAAGTCGTTGCATAATCCTTTGATTGTTGAAAAAGTAGAACAGAAATGTTTGACGTTAAACACTGACATATAAATATATCTGTAGTTGTTCAATGTATGTACCCGACTTAATTATTTTTATATTTAACTCTTTATGTGGCCATAATAATTTCTGTTATAGAATTATAACCAACTCTTGTATGTATTATTTTAAAATTAATTTTAATATTGACATTGACATTGACATTGACTTCGATATTGACATTGACATTGACATTGACATTGACATTATATAAAAAATGGAGACATATTAATTTGTGATATAATATAATTCAGGGAATATTTACGTAAAAATTTGTCGCAAGGTATAATAATTGCTATAAATTATTTCCTTATGTTTTGCTGTTTGTTACGCTAAATAAAAGTTAATTTTTGAAATATAACTAAATTGTGTTTTTTGTTTTATAAAATGATGCCTTCTAAATAAATAATAACAATAAAAATATTAATTTAAAATATACATATTTCAATAAATATCGTAACCAAAAATAATCTATCCCATTCATCGGAATTAAAAAATGTTTGTTACAATATTTGGGATTGTACAAAAATATATATCAGTATTACCGTAGTAAAAGATTTTGTTCATTATCTATCTTTGACACGCCGATTGCTTAGTAACTAAAGAGTTAATGAGTAATTGTCTGAAGAAAAATGTAAAATGTAAATTGTAAAATTCAAATTCACTAAATCATCATAATTATCATGAATATAATGTAACTTATATAGTCGTAAAAATATTTAAAAACTCATACGCTGAATATATTATTTAATAATATTATACTAAATCATATCCTAATATATGCAAAGTATGTTTAATGTATTATGTTATTCCTATAACAGAGGCGTTGGAGTGATTTTCAGATTGCCATTGCCATTAAACAAAAGGCGCTAATTAAATGATACAATTTCGAAAGTTTAGAAAGGCGCATATTTTTATTACATTTCCATATAGATTAAATAAATCAATTATATATATGCTAATAATCTATCCACTATTTATTTAAAATAATCAAATGTTATGAATGAGACCTACACTTGTTGTAAGTACAAAATATGCAATAAACATTAGAAGGAATAACATAATAATAGTTATACCTAAAAGTTATATAGTTATATATAAAAGTTATATAGTTTTAACACAATTTCCTATAAAACCGAATCAATTGTACTATATATACAATCGAATTAATTACATATGACAAAGGTAAAATTTGCTATTTACATTCATGTACAGCAATTTTTTCATCAATTTGGTAAATTCTTTGGCAACATCTAAGGCATCACGCTTAGAACTTTATTTTGTTATAGTATCAGAACATGCCAAACTGGAATGTCCAAAGCAATAAATAAATAATGCTTTCGATTCAATTTAATTTTTATTTGGATACATAATAAATGGGAAACAAAATTTACAATAAACATGCTATATTCAATCAGTGCAAATATTACAAGGTTCAAGGTTTACTCTCTAAAATCTATTATCTCTATTGTTGGTTTTCTCATAGAAACCGTTGAGTCTAAGGAAGATTGCACGGATACCATAGTAACATAAGAATCTTGGGACTGTCCAATCGACTTCATAGAGACGACGGAATCCACTGAAGGCTGTAAAGAAACCATGATAGCATCAGTATTCTTAGACCACCCAAGTGCTGAAACCATAGAAGTGGCCGAATCTATAGAAGACGTTGCCAGCAGTATCACAGGAGTAGATTCCAGTATTTGTGTCGTCT
The DNA here is from genome assembly GCA_036023295.1 of Invenusta paracnida. NCBI lineage: Eukaryota > Metazoa > Platyhelminthes > Proseriata > Coelogynoporidae > Invenusta > Invenusta paracnida. Next base: position 4,755 of record JAYRBW010076272.1, on the reverse strand, counting down.
CTCCGAATAAAGTTGGGGTTCGTACAACTCGCTTCATGAGCATCACAAGTTCAACGTGGTTGGTCTGTGGGAAAAGATCGAAGTCAACCCCAAGAAGTTGAATAATTGTGTCTCCGTTGAGATAGTTCGACTGAAGTCTTCCAAATTCAACAAGGTTATTAAATGCAGCTGTGGGATTACAGGAGACATGGAGCAAAGTGTTTACCTTTGGGAATCTTCTTAACTCCTTATTAAACTTGAAGGCAAGCCTGTCCACGGAAGATCCACAATAGCTATAGCTGGTTTTTCCGTATGAAGATCTATCAGCACACTGGGTATAAGGTCTTGGGCTCTGCCTATCAGAAAGTTAGCATTTCTGATCCCGTTTTCTTTGGCATTCTTTTTGGCGTCAAAAACTGCTTCTTCACATATATCAACGCCATGGTATGTATCTGAATAGTAGATATTTGATTTGCAACTCCTCTGGGATGATCCTTCATTGATGATGCTCCATCATAACACGGCTCACGGAGTTTGCTGATGGATAGATTAAACCTGCAAATCACATCCTTCAGAATGGTGACCAGTGAATTTGAAGCTGTATCGATGCTGTATATTGGGTATTGTGTAATCTTCGGACTAGTGATCATAGAACCTGGGACTCATACATTTTAGTATTTTATTCAGTATATTTATCTGCTTTTTTGGCTAAATTATCAATCATTGATTGATCTCTTTCAGATTGCAACAAGTAGAACTGATGAAAGTTGGAATTCATAACAGAGTGGCCTCTTAATGGTATGGCCAGGTGACCAACGAATCGTATATTGGATAATATTTTCAATAGAATCCGACGACGTTCTGTCTGATTTCGTGTTGTTTCTGTATCAAGAGCTTTGTTGATATCTGATGAACATTGTTTTTATAGTTTGTCAACATTCACTGCTACATCATCAATATGACATTTACTTTGGGAGTGCAAATGGAAATTTATAGTTGCATTTTTCCATTGTTTTTATCCTTTTGAAATAAAGATTGTCTCTTTATCGATTGATGGTTTGAAGTTGTTTCTTCTGTAAAGAAATTACGCATATGTGACAAAATACAGCATTCAGATGTTCATCATAGTGGGATTATGGCCATTTGTCAAACCATGCTAGACAAAAAGCATGCTTGATAGCATTTTTTCACCAAAGACACGAAGTGGAAATTTGAACAATGTGTTTGGCCGATGAGGATGTTCTGGTATATTGTAGATGTGGTAGGAAGTTGTGGAGGTAGGCGCCGTTGATGACTGCTGACCAAGAATGGAGAAAGGCGCCAAGAGTGGAAGTGGACTGACTACAGGAGTAAAAAATGCAATTATTTATGTAGTGCATCTTTCAATAGTTTCAGTTTTTTTCCTTTCTTTTTCTAACAGCCGGATAGTTTGCGTTTCTAGGGCTCTGACAACACATTCTGATTCTTAAGAGTGCTTAATATTCGTTCTCGATCACATTCTTTGGGTGGATTTCTTGACTGAGATTTCATTCTTAAAGATGTATATTTTTTGCAAAATAGGCGTCAAGAAAAAGGGCCCTGGCCTGGCCATGGCAGCTCCGACGCCTCTATATAATATAGATCAGAATATTATATCATAAGTTTAGTAAGTGTGGTACACTTCATCTTTAGTAATTCTCTAAGATTGCTGAATTATTTGTTTCAGTAAAGACACATCTTATTACTCGGACAGAACTGATTCTCGTCTGGTCAGTAGAAGGAAAATCGAATTTTAAGGTCACCCTTTGCCCCCTCCCTCTCCCAACCAATCACAATCGAGCATGGGTTCAACCAATGACAGGTTATGAACATAATAAAGGGACGCACACATATGTTTCAGTTCATTTTGCATTTCATATTGATCAAATACTGTTACAGCAGCCATTAGACTTGTCTATTTACTCATCTATACTTCATATGCTGAGACAAATATAATGGTTAATACCTCCTCATCAGCACACCCGTTTTAACCGATAAATCGTCTCCCGACTTGACTCAGGTAACCGGATAAGGCGAAACTGTTAGCCTGATTGTTAATACTGATACTGAAAATCTCTCAGGTCAACATTGGATTGCCTTGGTTCTTCTCCTCTGTAGACGTGGGGTATTCGACTCGTTTGGACAGCTGCCTCCAACTCGTATACAACTTTAGTTAAATTAACAGTGCTATCAAGCGTGGACATTTAGCTTTAATTTTATTAGGGTCCTCTAAAACACTATTGCGGCTATTACTTGTAATATATATAAAACAACTTGTACGAACGCTTGCTCGTAATAGATGGTGATAATATTATTAGACAGTTTGTTAGGCGGCACTTATACCTCAATAGTAAATGTATTTTATTGTACTACTAATAAAATGAGTCTGGTCATTTCAATATATATCTTGATTCTTGAAGGTATAGTGGGAGCTTTAAGGGAACGGTAGGCTATAAACATGAGCAGTTAGCTAGTAAAAAGAAGAATCAAACTGGATAGCAGTGATGGGATATGGTGAATCCGACTTGGATATAGAGGTGGACGAACTGATATCAACTATACAGATATGACATCTCTTCTTACCTCCATTATATCGTACAGAAATCAATGACAACTTGTCATATATCGGGAAATTGGAATAAGTTTATGAAAAGTTGGCTTTAGCCTTCTTTTAAGTGCAATATATATGTAGCAGAAATCGGAGTATTGAAAATGCTTCGTGGGTTCAGCTAAAGCCATATATTCGTCAATTTCTAGATAACCTATAATTACGAACTTATCTTCCTCTAATGCTAAACATGAGTCTACAGGAGTGTCCACATGAGTGTCTACAAATTTTTATAATAATTATTATCTATATAATATTAATTCTGTGTAATTTAAGATCCTATTTTTGATAGATACTTGAAATAAAAAGTTCAATCTGATAGCTGAAGTAATCCTCTCCATTTATTTAAATTATAGCTTGGCTACCTAGGTACTCGTATATTTGAAATTTTTAACAATTCTACAATTAATTCTATACTGGAATTTAAGTATCTTAAATGACTGTGGAAGAACGAAGATGCTTCTCTGTTTCTGTTTAATGTAAACTTTCACAAATGTAGAGTGAAATATCCTACTTGCACTTTTTATAAATCAAATGTACATATTTTTACAAATAAACAATGGTATTTATATTTTTTTGTGGTAACCTACACATGTAGTTGAATAAGGCCAACATAAAAGAAAAGAAAATATTTAATATCAAAACATATAATTGATGAGATTGAAAAAATTTAAATAAAGGTTCAGCAATAGCAGAAGTGGGTAACATTAAGCTTGTGCAATTTTCTGAATAAATATTATATTCTAGGCAGGCAGTACGTACTAGATCTCTATATATACTTAGTACACATAGAAGATGGAGAGGAAAGAAGAGGATAGTAAGTCTCTGGAAAAATTTAACTACCATATAGTCACAGTCAAACATAAATTCCCGTTTCATTAGAAGAGTCTTGAGAAATCATTCTAGGATGTCCTTGGCCATTGCATTTGTACGAATTAATTATAGAAGGTTTTTTCGGAAATGGCGGTGAACCATTGTTCTTCCTCTGAGTAGTAGTAGATATGAAATTTATTTCTTTTGTAACTGCGGCTCCTGCGTCGATACAAGAGAGTCAGTCATGAGACAGACATCATATATATGGTGTTGGTGCATCCATTGGCACATAACTTACATATCTGCACGATGCAAATATTAAAATTGCCTAGCCACGTGATCTAGTATTCATGTGCTGCACATATAGAGCGGTTGCAGCGCATGATAAATTGGAAGTGACTATTATAGGTTCAGACATCTCTTTGATTTTGTTCGCTCGCTTGCTTGTCCAGTCAAACTCTTAAACATTAGATGCCTTTTGGCCCAGTATATGTTCAAGGTAGAGAATAAGGTCAGTGTAACCAGGTAGATCTCGCAAAATCTTGGATAGAGTAATAGACTCTATTTGAGGAGAAGGGAAGTAGACCTGCAGTTTTTATTAAACAAGGAACTCGATTTATTCCACATTGGACCATAGATGATGGTGCGTAGCTCATCCGATACTGTCTCATCTTTGACCAAGGGAAACCAAAAACCTCACCACTGGATAGTCAGTGGGCCTTTGAAACTTGTTATAGAGACCGGATACTTGAAGAGTAGGAGGTCTTATTGTCTGCTGTGTTAATGTTGATCATGTGAATGGTCCTTTCCACCATCTTAGTGTAATGTTAGGAGCTTATATTATGTGGACCATTGCCGGTTGATGTTAAGGTTCAATGTAAATTCAGGCATACTGATAGAGTGAGGAGAGACGCCCGTTGAGAATTCGAGACAAAACAGCCAGAAATGCACCTTCCCTACTGCTTCGGTTCTAGAAATAAAGGACTATAGCTGTTTACCATTAAGAGAACATCTCTGGGAGAGTTATCGTCTGGGTATATTATCAATTGATTCATTCGACAGTTTCGGGTTTTTCTTTGAATTTTCAGTACATACATGAGCTGTTTCACCCGAGGAAATAAGCGTTACGATGACGCGATATTTCTTACACAGAACAATGAACTGATTTACTAAGCTAATGGCCCTGTCACACCTTGACGATTTAGTCAGCGTATACCCGACATATGTAAAACGGTGGCATACGCTGAACAAAAGATGTTATTTCAATATTTGGGCGTATACATACCGTGTTCATAACGAGTTAAACGTATACATAGCGTATTAGTAACGTATAAATA
>JAYRBW010076261.1:0-24871 GCA_036023295.1 Invenusta paracnida | reverse complement strand
AATATACTTGTATGCAACAATTTAAGTCAATAAGTATTGTAAAACAAATTTATCCAAAATAATCTGCAAACTTTAGGTTGCTTATCCGTTACATAGTAAATGTTTGATCTTGGAATCAGAAAAAAGTGATTACCAATGATAGAATCACAAAAAATAACAAGATCTGTTTAATAAATCGCAACAAAAAACTTTCTTAAAAATTTTGGTCGGTAGTGGTTTTTTAAGTGTGTCAATCTATTATGTTTGAAAAAGACATTTAATTATCGTTTTCAATTCTAGCTTCATCCAACAACTGGTCACACATTTTTTTCATTTGCAAGTTACTTTTTTAACAATTTATTTTATTTTGTAATCATTTATAATAAAAATGACAAATTACTATTTTAGAGCAGCATGCAAAATTTTTAAACTTTTCCGTAATTTAACTGAAAAAGCGAAATCCCCAACATTTTCCCGGAATTTCGCTGATAAAGCAAAATTCCGACCTTTTCCAGGTCAGGAATTAAGATTTCAAAATTCCCGATCTTTTCAAGGATTCCCGACTGAGTGGCAACCCTGTATACAGAAATTTGAGTTCTTAAAATCAATTTAAACTTGTATATGTAGCTATTGGGGAAGATTAGTATCTATCTTATAGGTGAAAGTAAGTATTTTCATAACAGATAGACTGACAATATTTGCTATCCTATAGCATAAGTAATCAACTATAAATACTAATTTTATTTATTTTTTTATAGTTAATCTCTCTATATTATATATTAATAACTATATAGAATTTATTGGTATATTTATGCTTGTACTATAGTTAGAATATACGAAATTATTATACTCGCCATATACATATATCATCTCTATGCTGAGAGATACACTGAGTCCAAACATGTTTTAATCTTGGAGATCTACTAATGATGTTGGATGGAGTTGGACCACTTGATCCTTCATGATTCTCTAGCAATTCTCAATGAGACTGAGGTCTGGAGAATTACCAGGCCATGGACCCAGAACCTCAATCCCATTTTGACAAAGCCATTCACCCACTGCATTTGTTCAATGGCATGGTGCCCCATCATGTTGGAAAACTGTCTTTTGATGAATATTCATAAATACAGGAAACTTCTGTTGAAGAACATCCAGTTAGACCGCACCGTTAATGGTTGTATTTACACACATGAACCATAGGCCTGCCCTACCTGATGCCATAATTGCTCTCCAAATCATTATTTTCTTGGCATTTTTTGTTAGCAGCAAATATCTTGGATTGAAGCATTTATTTTTAGACCATCAAACTATTGCATTACCTCTGCAAAACTGTTGAAAAGTGCTTTTATCACTGAACATACATTTTCACTCCACTCCTCTTTTGTCTAATGTTCGAATTTTTTGCAAAAAGCAATTCCATCTCTAAGCTTTCATCACTGAACATACATTTTTCACTCCACTCCTCTTTTGTCTAATGTTCGAATTTTTTGCAAAAAGCAATTCCATCTCATATATTTTTGGGGGATAGCTTTGGTTTCTTAACAGCTCTGTAGGATTTCAAATCAAGTTCATTAGACAAACAATGTTTTACAGTGCTAATAGAAGAGTCTTGCACAACCCACAAAAACATTTTCAATAACTTCATGTGTTGGAGAAAAAGGATGAGCCTTCACATAACTACCAATCTGACGATCTTGTCTCTTGGTGGTACAGCATGGATGACCTGTTTGTTTTCTGCTGCCATAAGATTTTGTTTCATCAATGTGTTGCAGAGTTTTTGTCACACAACCAAGGCTCACTTTGAGTTTCTGAGCAATACTTCTCATTGTGAAATGATTTTTTCTCAAAATGTGGATTTGAGCTCGAGTTTCTGCTGACAGTTATTTGGTTTTTGCCATTGAATAGTAAACACAATTAAATACAGAAAGTGTGCAAATTTATAATTGAGTGCATTTATATATTTTTCAATGAAATTGTGTATTTAAAGTAAACACTATTGATAAAAATTAAAGTTTTAAAGACAAAAATAAAGATTTCTATCGTTTCCAGGAAAATAAATTGGAATAAACAGTTTTTTTCGTTTTAATTTTCGATGTTTCCAAACTTTCTGGTGCAGCTGTAGTGTTTAGAGATTATAATGTTAACACTCTCTCTCTATATTATATATTTTTTTACACTACATATACTAATTGTGTCAACATTTAAATTTGCTTGGACATATTTGATATGACCTTGTCAACATTTGGTCTGACAAAAATACAAAAAATCTCAGCTGTTTCAATTTGATCTGATGTCAATACATTTGTCCTGTCACCTGTTTCTTTTTATCAGGAAAACCTATAAAACAAATGTATAACTGTATGCTGCAATACTACAGGATGCCCAGCAAAAATTGACAAATTTTAAAACTTTGTGAATTAACATATTATAAAAAACATAAAAACATGATTGGAATTACAAATGTTTGAAATGCTTTTTATTAGCAGCACAAACATATTTCTCTAATCTACCCATCCATGATGATGTACAGTTTCTGATAACCTCTGGAGATATGGAATTCTAGGCAAGAATGAGTTTATCCTTCAGAATGTCAATCATATTTATTTCTGTTCATTGAGATTGCAACTGTGACAAAATAATTCCCCAAATTGAATAATCCACTATATTAAGAACCAAACTTTTAGCTGGCCACTCATTTGGTGCAATAAACTCTGGAGTATTTTTGTGAAATCAAATAATGGTTCTACAAGCAGTATGGGGGTAAGCACCATCCTGCTGCCAGATCTTGTGTTCACCTTCCATAATGCAATTAATATCAGCAATACCTGACTGTACATTTTATCATGATAAATGTCCTGATTAACTTTTTTCTTTCTTCTCTGATTGTCTTTGTACCCTTCAATAAAACAGATTCATTTTTCCATAATAAGAAACAGCACCATACACCAAAATCAAAGCTTGCTGTGTGTCTATCTATACAATAAGTTTGTCTGAGGGAATCAAATGTCTGTCTTGAGTGTAACAGTGAAAATTTTTTTCATTTTGCTTGTTTAAAGGTGTCTTCAGGCTAATTGAATCTTTATTAGAAAACCATATTTTCTTTCTCCTTTCCTTATCAAAATGAGTAATGAAATGTTGCACCTTCAAATATGCAAGGCTGCTGATGTGCCTCTGTTTGTTTTTGGCATTTAATTTTATAATAATATTTGAGATTTGATTTCATTAATATATTGAAAACTGTACCTTTCAATATCTGTAAATCATGAGCAATTTTACACTGACTTAAATGTCCTCTTAATAGAGAAATGTTTGGTGTCACTACCAATTTCAAAATGGATTGTCTATTCTGTTCATTCATTGTAGAGGATATCCCCATACCACATATGTGTCTCTTTGCACTTACAGAACCTACAGAACCTTTACAGAATCTTTAAAATTTATGGACCACATGATCAAACTGTCATTGCCAAATTGTTTAAAAAAGTTTGTTAAAACAGCAAAACATTTAATATATTCCAAGTTGTATTTTTGGACTTAAACAAGATGATTGCCTTCTATGGAAAATTGTTTAAATGAACAGCCATTAGTAATATATAAAAACTGAATATGTCAAGTGTAAACAATAAGTATCTGTTTAATTTGGAAATTCCAGATAATTTCCTCTCTGTCCATTCTCATATGACATTAGTTCTATCCACCAAGCATAATCCTTTTATCCCTAACTGAGTGAATGATAAATAAATAAATATTATACAATAATAATAAATTTGCTGATTTTTATTGGGCATCCTGTATTAAGAAATAAACTTTATATAACTAACTATATTTAATTATTGTTTGATATATTTATTTGTTTGGTGATTGTGGAGTTCTTGGCCATAAATTACATTTTTTGAAAAAAAGTAAATATATCTAGATATATTAATATTGCAATATATAGTGAGATGCTTGATAATCATGGTGTGGTTGTGGCTGCCATCTTTTAGTAGGGTATAGAGGTTACTTGTTAATTACATTTATTTTTTGACATTTTGATTTAACAAGTAACTCCTATAGGCTATTATTATACTTTTGACTATATTATGATGATTTGTCATGTTTTGTAATGTTACTAAATTCACATGTTTGTTAATTAAATTACATTTATTTTTTCAATGTTTAACAATAACATTAATAATAACAAGGTCAAGTAACCCCTATACACTACTAAAAGCTAGCAGCCTCAACCACACCATGATTATCAAGCATCTCACTATCCTTTATGATATTTAAATTTTTTTTAATTATTTATTTATTTTATTTTTACATTTTATTTATTTTCTGATAAAAATCTAATTTGCAGCCAAAAACTCCACAATTGCAATTTGTTTTTATTTGTTAATTAAGAAGTAGTGTTTTAGTTGAATATTTTATAGTGGCAACATTAGTCACAGATATAACCTTTAAGGCTTAATATTAATTATGATTCTTTTTAAGTCATTCTTTGCATCACTGAAAGCAGGGTGCCCCTAAGCCTAAATGTGTGCCAAATTATGTCAGTATTATATTTGCTATTTCAATAAAACTAACAGCAATGTAAATAAATGTAGTTAGGTTTTGACTGAAGTCTAAGTCAAAGAGTCAAGACACTCTGACTCTGTATTTGTATGAATATAAGTAAAACTGAACTGTAACATTTTACATGTCATATACAGGGTGCGCCATAAGTAACTGAACCTAAAATAAGAAAATTATTTTCCATAAAATTAGCAGCATATAGCAGTACATAATGTATATGATACGTATAGATGTGGCCATTGGTCTCTCAGTGTGATGACTTAGAACAATTACACTTTCAACAAGACGGCACTCCTCCCAATTATGGGAACATAGTTTGCAATTGGTTGGATGATAAATTCAATGGTCAGTGGCTAGGACGTTGTGGACTGGTAGAGTGGCCACCCCAGTCACTCGACCTAACACCACTAGACTTTTTTCTCTGGGGCGTCTTAAAGGATGCAGTGTATGGACATAAACCCAGAATTGCAGTAATGAAGCAGTACATTGAACTCGAATGGAATAATATTACTCCTGATACCTGCAAGAAAGTTTGCCAAAGTGTTGTCCAACGTTTTAGAGACTGTTTGAATGCCAGTGGACACCAATTTGAACATTTATAAACGTACTTTAATAATTGTATTTATCACAATGAATTTTACTACTACCGTGTTTCTACGCGTATCATATACATTATGTACTGCTATATACTGCTAATTTTATGGAAAATAGTTTTCTTATTTTGGGTTCGGTTACTTATGGCACACCCTGTATATCCCAGTTTCCTGCATTAAATTATTTTTCATGGTTTTTATTTCATTAAACCATGGTTTAATAAAATATTAGTTATTATTTCTATTTAAACATAACATGGTCTAATAATTGAGGAGATTCTTAATAATCCGGGTATAGTCATGTCCGCCAGCTTTTAGTAGTGTATAATGTATATGGGTAAAATAATATATATATTATTATTTAATGTATATATATTTACATATATATTGATATGTATATATATATTTATTTACATATATATTGATATATATATAAAATGTTAAAATAATTAAAATAAATGAATATCTTATTAAATTGCAGTTTAATAAAATAAAAACCACAAAAAATAAATTAATGTGGGAAACTGGGATATAACCACTGTTATTATTTATAATATAAATGACAATATGAATATATAATATATTTATAAAATTATACAAGTAATATGTTATTATTTACAATGAACTGTGAATACATTAGTAAAATTGAATTATTAATTTAAATATAATTAATTATAATATTTAATTAATAATTTTTTGTCATTTAATGCTATAGCACTATATATATATATATACATTAATATTTTATTCATTCCATTACCAAAATTCAAAATGCATTAGACAGAATATATACCTATAATTATACCTACTATATATATTCAAAAGTTAACTATATATATAGGTAAGTATTCTGATACATATTTACTTTTTTTATTAATAGGATATGAAATTAGAACTATTTAGATAAAAACTTAAAATCATACTTAAAACAAATCATATAATCAAAGTAATATTATATATTACTTAAATGACATTAATCCCTTATTATAATTATTGATTTATATTGATTATACATCTTTATTTATACATCTCAAATTATATAATTTTACAACAATAATTTTTGTATTAATGGAATCATATTAGTATTAATATAATAATAAACTTATTTAATTCTAATGCTCTCTCCTTATTTCTAATTATTTAATGCTATATTATATATTGAAAATATATACCATTTATATTTTTCTTAAATATATAATTATATTTGATTATATTTTTAAAACTATATTAAATGTTACTGTTTCATTTCAAATAAATATTTTCATCAGATATTCTTAATATAAATATCATACAAATTATTTAGAATCAAGATTCAATTACCCCCAATTATTTTAAATTAAAATAAATGTTTATAAATATATATAAACAACTTATTTTTTTAAAACAAAGTTATGAAATAGATAAAACTATTATTTGATTATAAACTTTAAATCTTGAAACTTTAACCATAAAATACAAACTGTATTAAATAAAAATTTCATTATAACTCATTTCTGTTTGGTATGACTTATATTCATTTAGCTAAAGTATATTTTTAAATATTGTCCTATAACATTTATACTAGTACTCTCTGGTATCTTCTGCTATGAATCTTTTAGTTAGTAAATTTCAGTGTTCTAAGATTATGTTCTAACCATATACTTTATATTTCATTAATAATAATTAGTTTCTTTTTTCAGAACCATCTATAATATCCTTTTTAATTGAAATATATGACATGTATGTATATACATACATATTATGTCCTCAGGATAATTTGTTTTATTTTTATTTGCTTTAAATTATATTAAACAGCTTGTATATTATTTTATTTCAAAAGCCTCAAGCTTTCTTCAGTTTTTATCTATTGCTATAATAAGTTATTATATATTTTCCAATCAAAATTTTGTTATAAATTATAAACTCTATAGTTTATTAAAATGTTATACAATATATACCTTGATTAAAATGGTTTGATTTTTATATACATATATAATATATACAAACATATATTTTTCATTTGTTCTATATGTTAATTATTTAAATTTATATTAAAAAGTATGTATTCTATATTTAACTAAATATTGAGTAATAATAATGTTAAATATTTTATAATTATTCAAAATTTAGGAATGAATTTCAATATTTAAATTTTATAAGTATTAAAATATTGAAAACTTTCCTAAGATAAACAGTGAATAGAGAATAATTTTTTGTTTAACAGCTTATCATTTTCAATAAATATAAATTCTCTTGAGTTGCAAAATTACTTAATTAAATCATTAAAAAGCAGAATTGAATTAACTGTAGTATAACCAGAAAGGCTGAAACATTTTAATCCTGATTTTTATATATGCAAATTAAAAGTGGAGCAATAAATTTGCCAGTGTAAGCACTTCTGTAAAATGTCAGGGTAATTGTTTTATTCCTGGCAAATAGTTGAGTAGTTATGAGATTTTCTATGTTAATGTCTTCAATACATATTTCTAATTGGCTAAGTATTCACTAATTATTATTTGTTAGTTAAATTTAACAAATTGTTTTGTAACTGAAATATTTAGGTATGCCTACTTATTATTAAATATATGTTATTAGTGCATATCTGCAATAAATTCTGATCACATTAATAATACATAAAATTAAAAGTGATAATAATAATATATGAATATGAATGAATATTAATATTTAAATATATTGTTATGTATTCTCTTTTTGAGTCCAATATCACATTAAAAAGAATTAATTATATAATATAATTAATTCTTTTTAATATTATCAAATATTATACTTATTAATTAATTAGAAATGAACATTTCAAACATTTCAAATATTATATTTATCTACTTATGCTTAGATATATATAGTTTTAAGTGAAATATATACACAACATTAATACAGCCTGAAGGGATTTTTCATAAAACAGTAATAAATAAATACATATCTGTCTGCCTATGCATGTTATGCAACATTTTTCCTAAATATGTTGTAATATAGTTATATACATATTATATTTTTATCAGCATTAAGAAATTCTGATATATATTATATCTCTGATTGGATTGTAACTATTTATTTTGCTTACCTTTTCTATTAACAAGTTAAGCTAGTATATTTACAAAGTACATAATATGCTGTATTCTTATTTCTAATATGATGAACTGTGTTCTGGAAATGTATTGACACATTTATATTAATATAGTTTATATATTTACCAATATTGTCAGCTATTATCAAAAATATATATTAATGCTTAACATTTAAAGGAATCACATTATATGACTCATAAAGATTATACAGAAAACATATACTATCCTGTATCAAATAAATATTTCATAAAATATAACATAAAAATCGTACTATATATTATACACCAAATTAAAATAATGTACACATTTATGTAACATTAACTGGAAGTATATATATATCTTCAAATTTAGATTTAGATTTATATTATAAAAAACAATAATTAATTTTGTAATAGAAAAGTATTTATTGATGTAATTGAAAAGCTGTAAAAGCATAATAATATTCAACATATTTTATTGATTTATTAAATAAATTTGTTCAGAAAAGCTCAGTACTGCTGAACTATTTGCCAGTAATGCAAATATTGCCCAGAAAGTTTGCCAAAATACTTGCTTACATAGCAAATTTATTGCTCCACTTCCAATTTGCCTATATAATTGATTCAAGAATAAAATAGAGCGGTTTTATTGTTCCAAGTTGTATTGCCCAGTAAGTTGGGCTTTACATAATAATAATTCTACTTACCTTTTGTAAAACAAAAATAGTCCCTATACTCTTTTTTTAATGTTTCAATGACAATAACAATTTATATTCTACTTTTTTTAACATAATCTTTGGGTAGGTAATATAATTTTCATTGCATATTTTAAATTTATTTGTCATTTTTATCTTTTGAAACATCAGGGCAAATCTATAAAAAATATCATATCTATAAAATCCCGAAATGACATAAAATTACTCATTATTTACAAACAAAGATTCGATCAATTGGAACAAGTAAGCTTGATATATACATTATATATCACACATATATATATTAATACTTATTTATCTTTTTAAATTAGGTCAATGTTAAATATATTTGAACAAATTAAATTATGAAAAATAATTAGCAAAAAATTAATGTTTATTTTAAAGAAATAAACAATGTCCTTGACTTGACAAAAATATGTCAATTTTTCAACTCAAACAACCTTCATTTTATTTAAATTTATTTATGTACATTTATAAAGTTTAATAGAAATTGACAAATAACAGAGTATTAGTTTTTAAATTTAATGTAAAACAGATATTTACTATTACTTTTGAAATTATGTGAATAATAGTTTATATCAATTTAAATTTAAAATGTATTTCTGTACATATATATTAGACAGACTGATTACTGCATTCAAGAATATATGAACTGGTTTATTTATTTATTTTTAAGGAATTATTCATATTATAACATTTGATATAATAAAATAATAATAATATATATTATATAATGTGTATGTATATGTATATTCCTATGTATAATGTAAAATTTAAATGGGCTATTTATAGAGATAATTGACTACTATGATTTACATAATTAAAAAAATCTACTCACTGTTCACTGAAAGTTTCTGAATATGTGATGATTACAAAAATTACAAAAATTAAACATTAATTTTATTATTTTTAGTAATTTTAACCTTTAAATCATAGATTAAAATAAAAATAAGTTATTTTATACTTTTTAAAATGAACATTTTATTTAACACTAAACATTTATTTTCTATGTATAAATAATGCATTAAATATAATGGCTAAATTAGTATCCTTCATTTCCAACTTACAGGAGTAAGATAATTGTTACATGGTAATTCTTATTTTCTTATATATTTATTGATAGGTTATTTTTCTATCTATTGTGCTTTGCTTTATTTGCCTCCTAAAGTTAATAAGCAAAATATTATAGCAACTAATTACGGGTGCTTTTGCACTAAGATGTATATAATTGAAGTACATTTATTATTATTTATATATGTATACTTGTATACTTGTTAAAAATTCATTTTTTGAAAATGTTAATTGTAATATAGCATTTATTATATTTAATTCCTTTTTACTATTAGGCGGGAGATACTATATAAATATGTTTTAATAAACAAATATCACTGTCAATGAATATATATAAATTTGGTTATTTGGGTATTGTTAACTAATATTGTGTTCAGGTAGATGACTCAATTAATAAATGTAGATAATGATAGTTACTACCTAATTATACAAATAGTTGCGTAATAAAATTTAAGAAATAACAAAGTTATATTAATATTTAAATATTTGTGAATTATCTACAAATTATGTATTCATTATTAAATAATAAATAATACTATGTCATTATTTCTATTAAATTAAATTGTATTATTCTAAATAATCAATTAATTACTCTTTTCGTTAATTAATTAAATAAATTTGTCAATGAATTTCTATTGGTCTATAGAAACAAATACCAAATTAATTAATGTGTTTAAAATGATGATCTTAGGCGGGACTAATATATTGATAACATTATATTTCATTTATTACCTGAAGTCAGTAACTAGATATATCGACTATAATTTATAATATAAAATTAATTTTCAAAGTAAATTATTCATTTAATAATTGAGCCAGCATTGCGGTTACATTAATAACATATTTTTGGCTATGCTACCTACTACATCATAGTTTGTGTAATATGGCGACTGTCGAACTCACTAGGCACTACATGTTAATAAAGCAATTTAAACTTTCGTGTCTATATTTGGCTTGCTGTACATATACTTTGAGAGTTTCGTATTGAGAACATTGATATTGAATAAAGTTATTTGTTGGATAACGTTGCATTTTTATTTAAAGCTTTTTAATATATAGGTAATGTATACATTTACATGTAGGCTTAACCCAGTTAATAAAGAGTAATTTAATTGATTTAATCGTTTTTATTTGTTCCAAGAGTACCTACCTTTCGTTGACTCTTACTTAATCACAACATTGGACCAAAAAGTTTTAAATAATATTGATACCACAAGTGTATACTACCTCAACATCAAAGATTAAAAAATAAAACATAAAATTCTTTTAATGCATTGTCAATAATAAATGTTATCTATCTATTTGTATGTACTTTTATTTTTAGTTTTCAAGAATTAAAATCAAATTTAATCATTTAAATGAATAATTAAGTTTTTATGCGTGAAACTATTTTGGGGCTGGGCTTTCTACAAAGAAATTAACTGCATATTTATATAATATACTATATTTTATTGAACAATCTCCTCTGCTTTGTTTATTAATACGTAAATCTAAACGAAATATATCGATCTTTCTTGAATTTCAACTGGAATTTGTACGTCATTTTTACATTTACCCATATCTTGGGTCTTTCTTCAGTTTATAAATTTTACGGATTTTTTTATTAAACAAGTTTTGCCTTATTTAAACTTATAGGTTTCGTGTTTTTAAGTTTATTAGTACAGCTTTTCTGACAAGTTTACTGACAAGTTTTCTTTGACCGAATTGTTTGTATTTTTTAATTATTCATTTGAAGAAACGCAGAAAAGCTTTAACTTCGTATTTACATTTGCGGATAGCGAGAAGGGCAGCCGATGTGCGCAGCGAAGTGGTACTCAGTTTATCCAACTACGTCTTGTCACTATCTTAACCAGGTTGGCTTCTATACTCATCTACTTTAGCAATAAAAGTAACACAATCGAGAGATAGATAACAATAAGGTAGAAGTTGAGAATTACTCTATATGAATGTGTAGGTAAGTACCTGAATTAATAATTGACAATAAAATCGATGCCCAATTTGATCTAAGCAACAGGGAATATAGCAAGAAATCAGAGCAATTCTCAAGAAGTCTGTTTTATATTCTCAACGGAGGATGATGTACATCGATGGTTCTTTGCTACTGATTAGGGCGCGGTTCTTACTAATCCTTTGTGTAATATAATGACTTTCCTTCGTGGAGTTGAGTCGAATGGATAAAAGAAAGGATAACAAGTGGTCACATTTAACCGATTCCAATTGACCTCATCGGAAGTGAATTACTGTTCGTGCCTTCAGATTTTGGTGCTGGTTTTATTGATTGACCAATTAAAAATTAAATCAGAAACGGCGAAGCAATGTCTTCGTCTCTGTCATCTTCGTTGAATGGATCGGGTGGATTTTTGTCGGCCAGTGGTCGAGAAATCCTGATCTCCAAGTGGCGAATGCCTTCAGGACTGCGGCATATTCTTAATGAGCAGGTATTTTGGTAATGTCACGTAATCTGTAAGGGATACTAAACATTACATCAGTTAGTTATACATATATAGTTACTATAATTCATTAAAGTTATTTTCAACTTGAATAACCTTTTCAGAACAATTTTTGTGACTACATATGGTCTTAGAGTGTTTTTATATTTATTGCGCATGTGGTTGATTGTGACGCAAAACTTGAGACTCTTAATAATTCGCCTACTAAACTGGCGACCTGACTGAGTTCACGATTAATTTCATGTGTCTTTTGACATGTACTTAAAAATTCGATTACTCATTTATCGGCTTGTAATTATTACAAAAATGACAAAACGCTATCTTTGTCACAACTTCGATGATTTGATCGGGTGAATTTTTGTCAGCCAGACGTTTGCCATATTCACACGCCAGAGACGGCTTGATGAACTTATCAATTGGCTTGATAGTTTGACTTGACAGAAATTAAACTTGTTAAACATATTCTGTGCAAAGTCAACACCGAGTCAAAGTATTATTGTTTTAAAATTGCAACGCGTGATCGATTAATTTGATTATGTTTAGCTGAAGATTCTATTATTATTACTTTAGTGTTTATGCAAAGCGCATAGCATTTCATCAAACCAACATCTTAAGGCGGCTTAAAACGTGTGTACGGGGCATCATTATGCGAAGCATTTCTTATCCAAAATGTGTTATACTTCTAAGTCTGCTGTCCACTGTCTGTATCTCATTATTTTATTCCATGACTATAGGGAGTTGATCGCCAAAAACTTAGGAACGAATACTTATTATAGCATTATTTTGCTAATTATATGTATTTTCTTTTTTTAAACAAGATTAATTCACTATTATCTATGTCACCAACATATAACTCAACTGTCAACGTGTGTTTAACGTTTAGTTTCTTTAAAAAATGGCAACAGATAAGCTATGCTCATTTCCATAGACACCCTGTATGAGGGATTAAAAACATGCAAAAAACAATGAATGCAGACAATTCTGAACGTTTGACGCTGACTTAATATTATTGGCCATTAATGTATTTACACGAAAAATGTAATCGTTTAATAATCTGTAAACGTGTTATTGTCTTCTTTCAATATTTTAATTTAACTTTATTTGATGCAGAAATAAAGATTGAAAATTGTTACTTATTCAAAAAGTATAGTAATGCACTATTATACATGTTATTATCTCATATATTAAAACACTATATTATGCCTGTCATTCTGGAGTTCATTGTTACATAGTTAATAAAGTGGTATATATGTATATAATGTTTCATAGAATATACATTAGTATACTTATTCAAGCTACGTAATCAAATGTGTAACATGTGCACCGTTCTCTTAATTACTGCTATTAGATTGACTTCTATTGTGTTATACCAACTCAATTATGGGAGAGAACAACTAATATCTATGTTAGTTAAACAACATCTAAAATCATTTCTTCAGGCAGCATGGCTTTATTCGTTGAGGCAAATATAACTATTATATTATCAGTGTACTTAGACTTGAAATACATAGCTTGGTATGCATACATACTTGTAAGCCTTAAGATGTTATTGATTTCATTAATGATTTGCAATTTATCTTTGGACGGCGTCCATTAACTGCTTTCTGTATTCGTTTAGAAGACTACTTTTTTCATATTAATTAATAGTAATTATATTCCTATTGCTCAACCTTTGCCTCATTTCACAGTTCTTTATTTTTAATTAAGTACCCACCAGTTAGTATATTACATGTTCTACTATATGATATATTTTAAGAAATTTATTTATTTTGTTACGAATAATATTATAAGGAGGAGAAATAAAGCACTTATCGCTCTGACGTGTCCCCTATTTCAAATGTATATATCGTTGTTTTATATCAGTAATTGTTTCATTCCATTAATATATATATACAAAGTTGTAGGAAGTTGTAAACATTCTGAGAATATGCACAGCTGGTGTTTTCCATAACTGAGATCACTTGAAGGAGGCCTTTTTGAACGAAATATAGAACTTTTAAATTTCCCTCCCCGCCCCTAGAAACTAATTTATAATTATTTTCATCAAATGTTTTGTATAGTACTCTCAAGATTAAGGACAAACTTATTGTATATATATATAAAAATATATAATAATTTGCCCAGCATGTGTTTTTAACCAATACGAGTAATAGTCGACCTTTTCTAGATTGCTTTTCTGCATTCTTCACCGTTATTTTCATGTGCAATCTGTCAACTCTGAAATACTAATCCAATTAAGCAGCTAAAAGTATAATAAACCCAGATATGTGTAGTATATGTAGTATGTATATATATATGGTATACTGTAAATACCACAAAGATATACAGTATATTGTGCAGTTTAATTCCTTTTAATGTTGTTGTTTTGTCTTTCCAAATTTGATGAATTATATTAAGTAGAACAGTTTTAATTTTCTTGTTTTATCTATTAGGCACCATTATTAAACTCTTAACATCTGCACATATTAAATTAAACGCAATAATCACTTTCATGTTTCTTTTGTATGCTGTTTATATTAAATCGATTTGAGCTGATCTGAGCTAAGCTTTAAACCCCCTTTCTAATTCTCTGGTTTCCTCGTCTATTTTATAATTGTCAACAACACTAAGAGTATTTGGATTATTTGAGCTCACAAAATTGATGTAATCTGTAACCGATTAGAACAGTTGAACAGTTGTCATTACAGTAACAGAAAAACGATTAACTTACCTTCATTTTTCATAAGTTTTTAAAGTTGCACATTTTGTTTGCACAATTATTTTGCCTTCAGAAAATGATATGCTTGAATATATTACAAAATTGATTTTTATAGATTAGATTATGCCTCATTCTTATTTTAGTACTGCTGTTTGTTCTTCCAGGTAGTATCTGCGGCTATGTCCAACATTACTGTCGATCCCGCTTTTCGGGCCATACCATCAGGGAAACCCTACTTCCAAGTCTGGCGAGTTGAAGTAAGAATACATTTTCACTTCAAGGCTTTTCTAGGATTTTAAAAGTTATTTTTAAATAAATGTTAAATATATTTTAGATTGCTTTATACGGTTCTTGCATTCCTTTGAAATACCGTTTTAGATTTGTCATAATTCTTGCATTTCTGTAAAAGAAATTCAAAATGTTTACTTTTTTTTTTATTCGTTGAATGTTACTTTTAAAATAAGCTCTAAAATAAAAGAGTTCGAAAATAATACAATATTTTACTACAAGCTCGGTTACAATACATAATGGTTATAATATTCGTTCATAATCTTTCATTATTTAAGGAATTTATTTTAGCTCATCAAAATATCACAATAAATTATCGAAATTAATATTTTATGTAATAATATTTCTGTCAAAGAAAACTCAATTATTGATTAATATTATTAAAGTTATTTTTTATTATTCCTGTTTATGTCTAGATTATACTGTGAAAACAATGTTTATAACCGGACATGCATCCGTGATTTGATAATCTAGAGCATAGGTATGGTGGAGTTGCGTTATTCGCAGATACACTTACGTTATTTTATCATAAGTTAAATCGGAAATCCATGATATACGTCATTTGTATAGAGAAATGTAGGCAGATTTAAACTGAAAACGCATTATTAGATTTACGTAAAAAACAAACAAAAGAAGTCACCTCACACTGTATCTAAAAATGACTTAAAAAGAAAGAACATTTTGACATACGTGGTTTGATCATAAGGTCGACGATATGTTTATCTACTAGTTTTCTTAAGTTTATTATCTACTAAATTGTTGTATAACAAAATAAAATATATTTCAAGAATACATTTATAGAGAGCTTTGGTTTTGTCGCAACCTAACAATTACAATAAAAACCTTGTTTGAACACAATAAACTAAAACTTTCATCGTTATTTTATTTGAATTTGCTAGTAATATGTATATTTCTAATTTATTCTCTTATTTGTCGAACGACAAGGTATTAAGAAATAAAACTATACTGCATTGTCCACAAAATTTGTAATACGTGTTTGTATATAATTATAGTTTTTTAAAATCTGAACTGCTATTCTATGTGTGAATATTAAAATACCGTATTCTTGTAAAGCCAACTTTCTTAAATGGCATTTCGTATACAACAACAATATTTATTGTAAAAGTAGCTTTTACAACGTTACAAAAAATCTGCACTTATTAACTGTGTGCCGAATTAGATAAATGAAACTATACTGATTTTAGAAACAAAACGAGTGGTTTTTAATGTATTTCTAGGCCCGTCAGTAAAATTTTCCTATCTGATAGTGGATTAGGTGAGTTAACTAGAAGCTCTCCTATCTTCACTACTCGTTGTATATTTAAATGCGTCAATGACATTTCCCTATCTGAAAAGTGACGCAATTTGCTCCAGATACATTTCATTTCTATTCCATGTATAGTTCAATACACATACTTGTATACACTTTATTTGATCCCAGAGTAGCGATTTACCTTTATATGCATCCACTTATATCGGCATACTTGTGTATCGATCCATTATGAACCTTCTTTTTCTCTTCCCCTCATGAGGATTTCCTCTTCCGTTCCTTTAATTGTATTCTTTCAGGAGTTGAAGTTAGGCAGTGTTCCAAAGCAGCAGTGGGGAACATTCTTCACCGGCGATGCCTACATAATTTATTCGGTGAGATCCTATAATTGCACTCACTCACTAAATGTTTTGTATAGAGCGTTTTTATTGCTATTTATTTAGCTCTACCGTATTCTTATACGCTTGGCATTACTAAAGTATTACTGTACAGAGTTTTGTAATGGACTGTCAACTTAATCACTCGTTTTTGTACTTCCACCTGTCACATGTGAATAACCTTTCAAGACAAAAAATGTTATTTCCTCAAACTATGTTATGGATACAATTATAATTATTTATATAATGCAACATTTTAGCCTTAATGAACGTTCCAAAATGTTCCGTCTAATATACTGAACATCCTAAGAACACCCGAAAAGGATATTCAAATGTGCAAACAAAATATTCCCTGATTGTTATACTTTTAGTTATAATTAATTGTATGAAATTACACTTTATATAGTTTTCTTTTATATGAAATTGGTGAACAATCTCATAGTTTTGTATATTCGTTTTTTGTTTTCTGAATAAGAAGAAAAGGAAAATAAACAATACAAAAACTGGTTTATTAAAGTTTGAATGGGTAAAAAAAGATTCTTAAATTATATATTTAAAATTGTGTATCTGCCGATTTGCCTGCAATCTGAATTAAACTAAAATGCTTGCTGACGTTTTTGGTTAGTTTTTATTTACGATAAAACGTGGCATATATTTAAATATAATACATCTGTATTAATAAATCGAAATAATAATGACCGTCATGAATGTGTTAGACGTAAAAATGGATGCGATAGTCCAATGGATAGCACGCCTGCTTCACAATCAATAGATTGCAGGTTCAAATCCGGACTACTTTCTCCTGGGTTTAGCAGGTATTGCCTCTAACACATTCATGTCTGTCATTATTATTATAATTTATCCAACTCAGTGGCCTCTTCCAACTCATAATTAATAAATCCAAGTGAAAAGAATCAACATCAAAATGTGCGATTTCTTTCCAGTATTCAAGTTAGTATATAGGAATGTCTTAAAAACATATTGATGACTAATTTATTGATCTTCAACTTCTCATATTGATGGTTGTATATACCAGAAGAGTTCTAACCCAGCAATTGTTAGTATACTTTTTCTTCATTACTAATGCAATTATCGTGGAAGGTGTAACCATCTGCTGTTGGGCAATAATATACAACCTACTAACTCTGTCTTCACCTTCTTTGAAGCCGTAGGTAAACACATGAAAAGAAAGCGTTTCTATGGGGTAAATTCGTAGTAGACTGTAACTTGCTACAATGAACCGTACTATTACCAAGGTGAAATATTAATGCCAACACTGGCTTTGTTGTGCAGATATTCCATTATTCTATTTCTACATCAATACTTATAGTAACAAACCTACATTCATTACTAAAAACAACGGTTAATATATATTTATGCAGATTGACCTTTGGTATTTTTTCTGACATCCTTGAAGTTGAGTTGTTATCGTATTAACATATTGTTTAACACATTAATTTATAAAACGGGATTTGTTTGTTTTATATTGATACTTATTAGGCTTAAGGACCATAACATTTATGCTAGCTTTAAAAAGTAATGTGAACTTTACAAATAATTGTTCAATTATTTGCATAATGACATTTTTTTGAATGAAAGTTATTGATTAATAATTTAATATACAACATTGCATATCATTTAGTTTATTACTGCACAACTATTTTTTTAGTTTTATGATGTATGATCATAATACACTTTTGACAAATTTTGTTATATTTTTTTCGTTATATTTTTCATGACAAAAATATTTCAATATATTTCATATATTCGTTTCAATATTATTTATTTTCATACTGTTCACCCATACTTGTCAGTGCTCTAATATAATGTTTCAAAAGAGATTTCCATGCTGATTATTTAATTAATAGTGCATAATATGAAGCAATATTTATTTATTTGGGAGCGATTAAACAAATACTTTTATTACCTTTTTAACGATTGAACTATCGTAATATTTGTCGCACATTGATTTTGTGCCAAATTATTCTGTACATTTACATAATACGTTGCCGGATTAATTTTATTGATATATATAAATAAAAGTGTAGACTATATGGCTAAGTTAATAATCTTATTTTCAAAATAGCTTATTGTGTCGTAGAGTTTATGAAATAGTAACTGTTTCTGTTGTAAAAACTTATATAGCATATTTCTTTTATGTATTGTGTGCAATGAACATTTACTAAATACATAGAATGTATCGTTTTGTTTTAAAAAAGAATGTGCTATATATGTATAATACTGATTTGTAGATTATACATATTTAAGTCGCACTGTAATTAAATTCTTTTTTTTGCGACTTGAGGTTTTCTGTTTAAATTATTGGTTCCTGTCTATGATATGGGATTCGTATTTAGTTAACATACCTACTAAACATTCCTGTTATACCTATTGAAACAATGTTAATAATACAATGCTTGATGCTATTGTCACCTTGATTGTGTTATTCATTAAAACATGTTATTTATTTTGGAAGAAAGATATGTTTAGTCTTGAATACTGCGAAAATCATGTGCCTTTTATATTGAGTGCTCTAACACAATGTATGTTTGTCCAAATAATGTCTTTGTTTATTTATTAACTTATCACTAACAAAGTGATAACATTTAAGCTATCCTGTCTGATTAAGCACCTTTAGAAATCAGATTATATTCTATATCTAGACTGGTATTCTATTGTACGACATCTACATACTAACAGTTTCGGTAACAAAAGTCAACATTATTTTCAATACATTGCACAGATAAAATAAACTCACTCTAGTTGTCTAAGCTCGTAATATCTCGATTATCCAGATAGGTATCTAAATTTACTAGCGGTTTTAGAATTATAAAAAAATTCTTTTAAAATGTAAATTAATTTTGATCGGGTATAAAATTTGATTTACATTTATTGTTTTACATCCCCTATTTAAAGAATACTAGCTTGTAACAATAGTATGTTATTTTGTACCTGTTTTGTTATATTTTTATTGGTTAAAAGCTAGTCATACTTTGGAACTCTCGAGGCAACCAAGAAAGCTAATACATGAGTTAGCGAATTTTTATAAGGCCATTCTTCATCTCCATAAACGGCTTTCTTTGGTATTGGCTTAGCGTTTTGAATGATAAAACCTTGTGATTATCGTATTTCTGCATCTCCTCGCCCCCCCCCCTCCTATCCCGCTCTCTGTTCTATAGGCGCGTGATGAACGCGGCATTTTTACACGCCGAGTTCACTTCTGGTTAGGGAGCGCCTGTTCCCAGGACGAACAAGGTGTTGCTGCCATCAAAACCGTCGAGTTGGACGACTATCTGGGTTCTGAGCCGGTTCAGTTTCGTGAAATTCAGGCCAATGAGTCTCAGGAATTTCTCTCCTATTTCCGCAAGGGAATTCGGTGAGATCGCATTGTTTGCTTTGCTCCGCGTATTATTAATTAATTAATTATTTGACACTGACAGTTTGCAGCCTTTGGAAGAATTTGAAGTGAATAATACTCTTTTTGTTTGATATGATATCCTAATAAATGCACGTATAAACATCACGCTTCCAATTTAGTTATCGATACGGCTTTATAGTGACATTCCTTGCTCTATAGTTTCAATGAGTTGATTTGAAGAGGCAGATGGAGGATTAGTTCGTAAGATTTATTTGTTTTTGTGAAAATATAATGTATTGAGAATGATTTGCTCTCAAAGTAGGTTCTTATTCGTACTACTAAGTGTGACATAGATTTATATTACATAGATGGCGGTAAAATGTTTGTCCTCTACATATCGCATTTATTATTAGTCATTTAAATAAAATAAAGAAAAATAAATAATTGTGATGTCATTTAGTTTCAAACGTTTTCGAATATACAAAATCATTCGTCAGGACTGAAAAGTGTTAACAGAATGTATTTCACATTAAAACAAGAATTTATATTCATATTGATTTATGTATATTAAAACATTACATATTAATTATACTTAAATATGAAAATTGTTAATTTAATTAATATGTATATTATATCAGTTTATATTGAAATATTTTCATCTATTCCAGCTTACTCTAAATTACAGCTGTTCATATTTTCTTTTATATTATCATACTAATTGTCTTCATTTTGTTAGGAGGCTTAGTCCGGGGGTACACCTTTTCTACTACTTATGCATCTTTTTCGTCTCCCTCGACACACTGCAGATACCAAGAAGGGGGTGTGAAGTCTGGCTTTAATCACGTTGACAGAGACCACTTCGAGCCCAAACTCTATCAAGTGAAGGGGAAACGTCACCCTAGATGGCAACAGGTACGACCTACAAGCCGAAACTCCTCATGTCTTAGACATTTAAAGTATAGAAACGACTTGAACGCAATTAAGACCTGCCCATCTATTTCTTCTAGCAATATCCTTATGGTTATATTAATATAGCTGTCTGTTGGGCATGATTTGGTCTTTTAGTTTTTCAGTTGTTAATATATCGGCTTCTTAAAAACAGGAGTTCCTATTTTGTTAGATCTTTGTTAAGAATGATTACGATCAAATCAAATGACACAATTTGACAAAATTGCCAGTTAAACATCAATTTTGATTTTTTACTTATTAAATTTCTAGTTATTGATTAATTTCTTTATTATTAAAATAATTAATAATAAAAATTAAAATAATTATTTAAATAAATATTAAATAAATTGTCGAATTGTTGATCATGCAAGTGGAAACTCTCGCAATTACTACACTTAGCTATGGAAACCTCACTGACGGAACATGGGACTTTTGAATTCCGCTAGTTTCCCCTGAAACCAGCAATATATGTCTAGCATACCGCCAAGCAAACCAAATATAAAATAACAGAATGTAGATTTTGTTACTCCAAATTTAAAGATTACTGCGCACCTTTTAAATATATGTATATAAGCAGAAACACCATAGGTATTATCACATGGTGGTTTTTTGCGTTTATATAATACTCATAAATGACTTCGTTGATTCCTTCGATGAAAACATTCATTTTTCTGTCTGACTATTTCACCTCAATATTCTGCATATATATATATTGTATTGGTATAAGTCTTCAGAAAACCACTTAGGTAATATTATGAGATACGACTTTAAAATGATCTACAATTATCAGTATAGGTAAGCATCATAGTCTTGAGTGTTCGTGCTTTTCAAATGGCAATAAGAAACACAAGACGGATGTAGCAACAACCATTTCTAGGTTGTATTACAACCACTTTACGTCTTTTTTTACAATCGAATGTGTCACATTTAGCATTATAATAATTGACATACAATGGCCGATGCTTTAAAACCTTCCATTTCCTTCATCAAACGTGTCTTCCCTTCCCTTCCCCTCCATTTCCTTTTGTCTTTCGCCTCTATAGGTACTCGTATTAATAACTGGAAACCGTTTAGCTACGCTGACATTTTCCTCTTCCTCTCTTTCTCTCTTATTTCATCGTGTTTTCCCCTCTGGTGTACGTAGACTTCGATCTTGATAGTTTTCAACTTCGTCATTTTTCGCGTTCAACGCTGTTACCCTTGGCAACGAATTCAATCCTATATCACCTGCCGAAAAGTTCAACATTCGGGAAACCTTTCCTTCTATAATAATAGTCAACGGTATATTTTGCGTTGTTGTTTTTCTTTGGGTATCATTATTTCTGTTTATTTTTAAGTGGATTCGTTTAGTAAAATTTTACTAGGTACCCCGTTTTTGGAAAACCACAACCCGACCCATATAGCATATTCAATTTCTTAGTTTATTATGTTTTATTAATATTGATTTTTAGAATGTTTTGATAAAATAAAATGTGTTTTTCAAAATAATTATTTGTCAGAAAAGAAAAAAATATCAATTTTTCCTCTCGAATGCCATAGTAACGAATTGTAAACATTGATTTACGTTTATTTTAAAATCAATTTTAATAATATTTGTCAATTTATTGTTGTAAATATTCAATCTTTCGAATTATATATAGACCGTTTTAAAATCGATCTAACCATTTTTTTGTAATTTTAATCACAATCAATACGGTTTAAAATATGAATTTTCAGCGTATTCGCTGTTTCACCCATTAAATCAACACATTGTTTGTCTTCGTATATTGATTTATTTTGATAAATTGTGAAGAAATTTCGATAAAATCACTTTCATTGGGATAAAAATGATACATAAAAAACGGCTAACTATTTATAAAACTGAGTTTATAATAATTATAATAATAAAATATAATGGTTTACTGTACGAAATAGACGCCATCTGATGTCATTACCATGAATGATTACATAATTATCCAGCTATTTAGTTACACAATCTATACTATTCAGTATTTCATATCAACAATTAAGTGTCTACCAATAGTTTTGACAACTATTTTTCCTATTGTAGCTCTGTAATTTTATTTCGCAGTTCTTAGATAACTTTAACTGTTTTGTTTAATAAAGTATGTATTAGTAATTCTAGTAAATTTAAATACAATTGGTGAACACTTATTTATACTTTATTGAACCCTATCAATAAGAATAATACAATTCTGTTTCACACATTACACTTTGGAGTCGAATGCTTTATCTATCTTCACTAAAGTAGTCTTTTTATTTTGCATTCGATATATTTTCTCCGTGGATTAACGTTCTCTCAAGCTTCAATATTTGAAATTTGACTGTGTTTGGTATTTAATAGTGAATGTTTGTTTTAAATTTGTACTAAACTCATGTTGATTTGCTACACACAATAGTTTATTACGAGGTAGACAAATTTATAAATCCAACTACAAACATTTTTATTAACCATTTACAAATAGTATATAAATCAAAATACGCGTACAATTTAGACACGTGTAAATTTTATTTCAGTGTGTAATAAACACAGGATTATTACAAAAAGCAACATCATTTACTTGGTTGTATTAAAACGACAACTTGCTCTACGAAAAGTTCTTCTTTATTACCGTATAATACTTACATTATATTTCGTTCAATGTGTTTGTAAGAATATTTAGCGTTTTAGTAACACACACTTATATTTTATTATCCAATTACATTTTAAATTGCAATGTTTACTTAAAAGATAATGGTTTTTACGGCTAAATGAAACCACCTTATATTTCTAGTATGCAATTCTCATAATTGAAATTGTTGTATACATTTAAAAACTATTATTTGTCTCATAATGGCCCATTTATAAGACTGTAATTGTGAGAACTACATCACTAATCGAGTTTACCAATGAATAAAACTTTATATATGTTACAGTTTGACACACGTAAACAGTAATATGAAGATAAAACCAGGACTCATTATATATAAGTCCAGCCGACTCCGTTTTACTTTGCAATTTATAATCAATTGTGGACATATTTGAAATGCAAATTTGGAGTATCTCTTTTCCACTATCTTGCTAATTATAACTTTAATTGAGCTATATCGAGTATAGTTTTCCAGTCTGTGGTATATTTATAGGACGCTCACATTAACCTGTGTGTAGTAGCCTAGGTCTGTGGATTAAAATATGCGTAGCTATTAGCAACCATGAGTGAACATAGGTTAGGTAAATATATTTGCATGATGACTAGAGGTTTTGTTGAAGTTGTTAATTAGTTTCAATATTATAGACACAAGAGAAACGTTAGCGAAATACAAAATTTTCGTAAAAATGTTTTGATATCTCCTTGTAAAATTCCGTTTTTTTGTGCGAATAATTAATTATTCGAATTGTATTCTAACTATGGTATGACCTTATTATAATGGGGTTTTTTGCAAATGTATTTCGCAAACACTTTCATATATAGCTATTTTCATGAGGGAGGAAAAGTCTGTTTCCACCCGAATGAATGATGCTTTTCATTTTGTGTCCAAATTC